>CABFWB010001668.1:10216-25416 GCA_902151455.1 Timema bartmani
AATCATAAAACGTGATTTCCCTAAAGCAATATATACTCACCGCTCATCTCATTGTCTAAATCTGTGTTTAAGTGACGCTGCCAAAACACCTTGCATTCGCAATTGTTTCTCTACAATATCAGAAGTCAGCAGTTTTTTAGAGCTTCAACAAAGCGTGCCAAAGCTTTGAAAGATATTTTAGTGGCAGCAGGAAAGGGCAATACTGCCCTCCACAAATACTGCGAAACAAGATGGGTGGAGAGACACGATGCTGTTTCAGTATTCCATGAATGTTTCGATTGTATCATTGAAGAATTGGAAACTATTATGAACAACGAAGCAGAGGCAAATGGCAAAGCTACTTCTCTTCTACTTTATGCCAAAAATGCTATCCATGACATACATAACATCAAAATATCTACAAAAAGAATCTGTAGATATAAGTTCAGCTTTGGTTAAAATTAGTGTGACAGAAAAGGTTTTTGCCGACGTGAGGAAAAGTGGAAAAAAAGAATTTAAAAAACTGTTTACAAAAGCTAGAGACATATCTCATAAATTAGAAGTTCCTATAAAAGGACCAAGAACAGTAGGCACTCAGAGGTACAGAGCAAATGTTGAAGCGGAAACCCCAGAAGAATACTACCAACGGATTGTGTTCTATACTTATTTGGACGAAATATTAGCTTCATTGAAAGGGAGATTTTCAAACCATAGGGATCTATTAAGAGGACTTGACTGTTTTAATTCCAGTAAACGCTGTCAACAAAAAGTTTAGCGACTTGTTACCGGCTTTGAAGTTTTACAAGGATGATATGCAGCACACCAGCAGACCTGTGAAACAGAATTGTATATCCTTTAATTTGAATGGTTATTCTGTTAAGTTTAGCCAATAATGTTAATAATCACAGAACTATATTACGGTAAATTTATTCCAAACCAAACTGTCCGACATCTTACCTTTCGTTGTTAAGATCAACTCATAGATAAAACCAAAACAACATACTCAGTCAGGACATATAAAACACAAAATATGAAATTGGTTTAATTAACGTATTAATTATGTATTAACTTCAACACTTTTCCTCACTAAACAATTTCTTTAGTCCTTGTCTAGTCTCATTCCATGACAGAGAATTTTGAGTCTAGGTTTATGGAGTGTCTGTCATTATATCTACAGTCTGATGGTCAGAGGCCACCCTCTTGATATTTATAGTGCCCTATGTGACAAGTTCCCTCACAAAGAAATGGCTATTGCAGATATGCTTTGTCTTATGGTAATACTCTGGATTCTGAGCCAATTTTATAGCTGCCTCGTTGTTGACTTGAAGTTCTGGGTTCCTCTTCAGTTCCGTGAGGTCTTCCAGAAGACAGCGTATCCATACCATCTCACGAGCTGCTTCACTGGCTGCAACAACTTTTGCTTCTGTTGTGGAGATGGCAACAGAGGTTTGCCTTTGGCTGAGCCATAAAATTACTCCACCTGCATAAATACACACTACGCCTGAGGTTGATTATCCTGTTGTCAAGTCACCTCCATAATCAGCATCACTGTAGCCTTCAATAATTCCTTCCTTGATTCTTGGCTTATAGACAATTCCATAGTTCTTAGTGCCCTGCAGGTATCGGAAAACGCGCTTGACACGAATCCAGTCTTCTTTATTTGGGTATTCCAGTTTTCTTGATAAAACTCCAACAGCATAAGCAATGTCTGGTCGACTTCCAACTATCAGGTAACCTACATTAATGCACCTGCTGTCTGTCTGTATGGAGACTCTTCCTAGTTCCTTCCCGTTTTTTTCTTCTTCCTGTCCCACTGGATGCTCTCCTTTTATTATTGGAGTCGGGGCTGGTCTACATTCCCTCATGCCAAAACGTTCTACTATCTTCTATGTATACGCTGTTTGACACACATAGACTGAGCCATCACTCCTGCATTCCAATTCTAAGCCTAAGAAATATGACGCAAGCTTTGAAGTAATCTTAAATTCCTGTTTCATTTCTTCAATGAATTCGGCTGCCTCTCTTGGGTTTGAGGTAGCTACTAAACCATCATCCGCACACAAGGCCGTATAGACTTTTCTTAAGATTACAAACTCTATTATTTCCATCACTATAACCTTCGGATTGTTGCATGTAGATTTCTTCACCCAATTTTCCGTTTAAAAATGCAGTGGACACATCAAATTGAGTGAGTGTCATCCCTTCATTCGCTGCAACACTAAACAGCGCCCGAATAGTTTCTAGTTTTGCTACTGATCTGAAAGTCTAATCATAGTATTGTCCTTTGCGTTGAGAAAATCCTTTGATGACTAGTCTGGCTTTAACTCTCTCAATAGTTCCATTGGGTTATTTCTTGATTTTATACACCCATTTGCAGGGTATAGCCTTCCGGTTACTTGGTAATTTGTCCACTACCCAAGTTTCATTCTCTTGTAGAGATTCGATCTCACTGTCCATTGCACGTTGCCAGTCTGAACTCTGGCTACTCTGAATTGCTTCAGTGTACGAACTAGGCTCATCCATGTCAATTTCTTCACCAGCTGCAGTCATTCCAAGGTCATTGAATCTTGATGGGGGTTGAAGCTTTTATCACTCTCGAAGACTTACTTCTGTAGTCGAAATTATCACAATGTCTTCGTTTCCTTCAATGGGCTTTAAGATATCTAAATCCTCTTGTTTATCAATCATTTCTTCAGATTCGCTTTCACAATCTTCAATTGGTAAATCATAATTTTTCTTCGGGACTAGTGATTGTTCTTGGAATACAACATCCCTTGAACGGATTAGCTTATTCGTATCTTTTGACCAAATACGATAACCAACATTATTGTCATATCCAATCAAAATGCATTATTGTGCTTTTTATCTATTTTCTTTCTTCTTTGACAAGGTATATGCACAAAGCATTGACAACCTATAATGTGAAGGTGTTTTAAACCTGGACTCTTTTGAAGCCACATCTCACATGGGGATTTCTCTTCAATACTTGATGGTCCTGTATGATTCAGTATATATGCTGCTGTGTTTATCATCTCTGCCCATAAAGCCTGAGGAATCTATTCATGTTCATGCATCATAGCATGAGCTGTTTTAACTATTGTTCGGTTATCTCTTTCACTGAAACCGTTTTGCTCTGGTGTATACGGCATCATCAGTCGCTGTTTGATTTCATTTCTTCTTGGAATTTCTTGAACAGCTTTACTATCGAACTCACGATCAATATCACTAAGAATTTCCTTCACAACATGTTCGGCAACTTTAGCCTCAGATAACATCTGATCCAGTTTAGATTGAACTTCAGATTTTTCTTTCATGAAGTAAATATAGCGAACCCAACTGTAGTCATCTTTGAACAGTACAAAGTAGCAATAGCCTGTAAAAGATTGCTTAAATGGACCACATACATCACTATGGATGAGTTCTCCTGGTTGAGTTGCTCAGTCTCGGGTACCAAACTTGAGCCTATGAGCTTTACCATAGATACAGTATTCACATAGCTCATTATTTGACTCAATCTTGATTCCTAACTTATGTTCAATAATGGCTTTGGCATGACTTTTATTCTGGTGACCTAATCTTTCATGGTACAATTGTAAAAAGTTGCTACTAGACATATTATTCACACCAATTGACTTCTTGGGAATCACGTTCCTTAAGGCGAGTTTAAACAGTCCACTATTTCGACTTCTAAAACCAACAAGTTTCTCGTTACCATTCACTTTCAAGGTACACCCCTCAGCTGTGGATATGAATCCACTCGAAGGAAGTTTATCCTGAGCAGACAGAACAGAAAACCAATGCTTCTGTATATTAGAAATATACCACACTTCACATAGAGTTATTTGACAGACACCCTACTATAATTGTCCCTTTCCCTAGTGCACTTATAGGGTCTCCACTTGCTGTCACCACTGTATGTTGCCCTGAAAACTTCTCATACGTTTCAAACAGGTCATATCGATTTGTCACATGACTTGTTGCATCATTATCTACAAACCAACTATCTAGATCACATTCAGTAAGTAATACACTTGTTGTGGTCATAAGGGTAGTGTCAACTTAATTATTAGAAATAGCCGACTTGGGAGGTCTTCCATCAGCTATATATTTACGACGGTTCTTAATCCTATGTCCTATCTTATAACAGTAATGACACTTCATATCTATAGGCCTATCAGAAAATTTAGAGCTTTTTGGCTTACCACTTGACTTACTAAAAATTGTTGATTAGATTGTTTATGTGCTTTTGTAGCTAAAACTTCTTGATTTGCACATTCCTTATGCAATGATGCAATTCTATCCAAACTTCAAGGTGCTGTTGAAAATCGCATTATCTTTTGAAGAGTATCTTCACTCATGTTGGTTATGAGTATGAGGCGGGCATTACTATCTGCCTTCATAAACTTTGCTAAATTAGTCCCATACCAGACAATTTCTTCTGATCCTGCGCTTTCTAGCAAAGGTGTAGGCTTCACTAGTTTTCCTTCCCCTACGTCCATGCCGTTTACAATACCACGTAAAAAGATGCATGCCTTGTACTTCCCTTCCATGTGAACCAATTTGTTTTATCTTCAAAATGACCAATCTGAAGACAAGTAGTGGTTTACATTTTACGTATCAATAGACCTATGCTCAATGAAAAACTGATTTGCAGAGTATTATAATGTAGTTGATTTTTGGNAGTATTCGAGTTGAATCACTTTCTGCAGAAACCAAATACAGCACAAACTTCGCCATAGGCCTGAGATTAAACACTCTGTTTAGCTAAATACATACGCAAATAAACGTGTCTGGGCCCATAACCTGTTAAGTTGAGCCAACAGACAGTGTTAATAATCACAGAATTATTTTAGGTACATTTATTCCAAACCAAACTATCCAACCTCTTAGCTTTCGTTGTTAAGATCAACTCATAGATAGAATAAAAATAACACACACAGTCAGGACATAGAGAAAACAAAATATGAAATTGGTTTAATTAACGTATTAATTATGTACTAATTTCAACATATTCAACCAAATGTGATATAATACATTACACTATTTTCAAACAATAACATTCATCTTTAGAAGCTAATATGTGAATACTGCCCGATTTTAAAGAAATATGTGGATTGGGATGGGATTCATTTAAATGGTGTTCTCATGAAATTTGCAACGAAATTTTGCCGCCATCACGTAACACATACTCTGACTTCTCAGTTCTTGGATAATTGACGCAAAACACTTCTCAATTATCATGAACGAGACATCTGATATTTCTGTCCAGGAACAAGTTTACCATCTGCTTCAAAACTGTCACAGAGAATCTCTAAATATAAGAATACTTTATGGGGTTCTATGAGACAAAAATACCAAGTCTGAAACGCTGTTCCATATTATCTTGGATCCAGTCCTCGTCTGATATGGAGCGCCACTAACGGATTGTTTCGTCTCAAGTGAAACCTGCAAGTGATTGTTTCTAGTTTTGAAGGCATGGCGGCCGTGAATAGGACATGTCCGAACCCTGCCCATTATCATTCGGGATATAACGCCTCTCTCTAACTTGTTCAAGACAACTAATTGGCGATACGAGTCTCAACTGCACGCCGCAATGTTCAGTTGACACTAGCACAAAATAATATTATATTTTCAACTTCATTAATTTTCAATAAGTTTCAATAGAAAAAAAATCAAACGATTTATTGTGTGTTTATTAATTTACCAATAAAAACTTTTTTAAAAACCCCATGGCGTCAGCCTATAATTGAGCCATACTGACCAAATGGCCACCGTCTCTTGGAGAATATAGTACCAACATTTGAAGATAAAGGGTGCTTTGTGGTCAGCACAATAAAAATTTGGAAGCGCTGGGGATCAAACTTTAAAAACAACACAATAAAATTTTGCAACAATGTAGAACCAACTCAACGAATAATAAAGGATAGCATTGCTTCCAAGGAAAATGAAATATTCTGATTCATCTCTTGACCTTACTTAGAACGTGACTTATATTTAGTGTCAACTGAAGTGCTCTACAAGGGATGATTTTATAGCTAATGGTTATATCTGGTTTGTAAGCTTTATGCTGTCATCCTGAGCATATCCTGTTTTGAATAAATGGTTACGTGGTTGTGGAAGACTTTTGTCTGTTGTCCAAGAAGCGCTCCACTTCCCCTGACCACAAGAAAACTAGATTCAAGAAGCACTCCACTTACCCTGCCCACAAGGAGATTCGTTCCAAGAGCACGGCTGCAGCTGAGCCGGGGACATCCAAGGAGAAAGGAAATAGCAAGTGAGACAACGGCCAGCTACAGAAGCGAGGAATTCGAGTGTACAGACCTCGACAGTAGATGACCGTGCATCATTCCAGTCAAAATAACAATAATTTTAAATACATGAAGATATTACACGTGTTTTTATTGAATGCTCACTCTTTTATGTCGTCACAGGCATTTTATTTGATAAATTGAATGAATAAACTTATATCTTCGTTAATATTGTTACGACTTGAATGTGTTGTGGAGGCCAGCTGCTGAGGTAAACATGAGATCAAAATAATAACACTTGGACTTTCAATTCACACCAAAATTACTAGGTGAATTGGGGGCCGTAAAGAGGAGGGGCCCCTTGATGAAATTGTAGCAAGGTTGTCTTGGGTGTGACTCTACTTGTAATGGAGAATTGTAGGACTAGTGTTGTTGTCTTGGATGTGACCGTACTTGTAATGGAGAATTGTAGGCCTAGTGTTGTTGTCTTGGGTTTCACAGTTCTTGTGGTGGAGAATAGAAGTGTTGTTGTCTTGGGTGTGACTGTACTTGTAATGGAGAATTGTAGGACTAGTGTTGTTGTCTTGGGTGTGACCGTACTTGTAATGAAGAATTGTAGGCCTAGTGTTGTTGTCTTGGGTATGACTGTACTTCTAGTGGAGAATTGTAGGCCTTGTGTTGTTGTCTTGGGTTTCACAGTTCTTGTGATGGATAATAGTAGTGTTGTTGTCTTGGGTGTGACTGTACTTGTGATGGAGAGTAGTAGTGTTGTTGTCTTGGGTGTGACTGTACTTGTGATGGAGAGTAGTAGTGTTGTTGTCTTGGGTGTGACTGTACTTGTGATGGAGAGTAGTAGTGTTGTTGTCTTGGGTGTGACTGTACTTGTGATGGAGAGTAGTAGTGTTGTTGTCTTGGGTGTGACTGTACTTGTGATGGAGAGTAGTAGTGTTGTTGTCTTGGGTGTGACTGTACTTGTGATGGAGAGTAGTAGTGTTGTTGTCTTGGGTGTGACTGTACTTGTGATGGAGAGTAGTAGTGTTGTTGTCTTGGGTGTGACTGTACTTGTGATGGAGAGTAGTAGTGTTGTTGTCTTGGGTGTGACTGTACTTGTGATGGAGAGTAGTAGTGTTGTTGTCTTGGGTGTGACTGTACTTGTGATGGAGAGTAGTAGTGTTGTTGTCTTGGGTGTGACTGTACTTGTGATGGAGAGTAGTAGTGTTGTTGTCTTGGGTGTGACTGTACTTGTGATGGAGAGTAGTAGTGTTGTTGTCTTGGGTGTGACTGTACTTGTGATGGAGAGTAGTAGTGTTGTTGTCTTGGGTGTGACTGTACTTGTGATGGAGAGTAGTAGTGTTGTTGTTTTGGGTGTGACTGTACTTGTGATGGAGAGTAGTAGTGTTGTTGTCTTGGTGTAACTGTACTTGTGATGGAGAATAGTAGTGTTATTGTCTTGGGTGGGACTGTACTTGTGATGGAGAGTAGTAGTGTTGTTGTCTTGGGTGTGACTGTACTTGTGATGGAGAGTAGTAGTGTTGTATTGGGTGTGACTGTACTTGTGTTGGAGAGTAGTAGTGTTGTATGGGGTGTGACTGTACTTGTGATGGAGAGTAGTAGTGTTGTTGTCTTGGGTGTGACTGTACTTGTGATGGAGAGTAGTAGTGTTGTTGTCTTGGGTGTGACTGTACTTGTGATGGAGAGTAGTAGTGTTGTTGTCTTGGGTGTGTCTGTACTTGTAATGGAGAATTGTAGCGATGTTGTTGAGTGTAAGAGCAACGAAGCGGAACAAGCAGGTATTGTAGCATGAGTCACATCCTTGCACGTGTCTTTCCCCTTCCCCAGCTTCGCTGTTCCTAGTAACCATTGCCCTGTACTGCGTGTGGTATTCACGTTACCGATCAGGGACAAGCTGCATCGGTCAGCGAGAAAGTATCAATCGTTGTCAGGCCACACGGATACAACGATGTGTGTCGTTTTCTGGAACTACTTCTCTATTCTAAGTTTATACTCCCTTTTGCCCCTCTCCTACAACCACTCTTTGTCATGTCACTCAGAAAGAGGGGAAATAAAACTACGAAACTTCTTATCTCAAGGTAAAGAGGAAATTTCACCGCTAGTTCTCGAATATCTTAACATTTTCTGTTGTGAGCCTATCAAAAAATTACTGTTTATGTTAAAGGAAGGCTAACTCCAGAGTCCCTTTTCATCAAGCCTAGTCCCATAGTTCCACATGATTAAAAACTCGTAGAAAAACCGCTAATGTTGATGTTCACACACTTGTTTCCTATTAATAAAACTTAAAAGTTTGGGTTGTTAAGGAAGAGCCCTGTTCAGGGGCGCACCCAGGACTTTGAGCTGGGGGGGTTTACATAATAATTTACATAATTGCAACATTATATGTTTCAATTACTGTAATATTTGGAAATTTGATTTGAAGTAAGGGGATAAGAAAGATAGAGAATCATCGATGCCCCCTAAAAAAGGGTTTCAGCCTCGGAGAAAATTTTTATTTCAAAGGATGCAAATGGTAATATTTAAGCTAATTTGTACCAACAGGTTTGTGTTTAGACATTCTTCTTCACACCCAGGATTTGCAATCAGTGGGCTGGGGGCAAATGATAATATCAACTGCCCCTTCCCCTCATCCTGATAAAATAGTGCTTACATAATTGCTCTAAAACAATAATTTCAATTACTGTACCCACCTCAAAACTCTATGTACAAAGAGTAATTACTTGAACCATTTATGGAAAATATTACGGTATCACAGGTCTACTTTTCATTTAAGTGCAACTTTACACTAGAATTAAAAATCAACAGAAAGAATTCCTTTGAAAAGACCTAATTACTGAACAAATTTAATCTCTTTTATATTAAATATAATTAAACAAAATATGATTAATAATTGACGGAGCATAGTGCCAATCATATTTTTGTAATATCCTTAATTTTCTGGGGGGGACCAAAGAACCCCCCCTCCCCCTTTTCCACCCTGGGTGCGGCCCAGGCCCTGTCAGAATATTTCATATTTATTTTGGTATGAACCTTATTTTGAAATATTGCATCATAGAATTTTTTTTTCTTAGCACTGCGTTTTATTACCCATTCGGATTATTCACTATCGTATAATTAAATATTGCGTTGGAGTTGAACGTCTCCGTGGCAATTTTTCACCTGCTTAAGCCGCGTTTATACCGAGAGCAACTGGTGAAGGAGACGCTACGGAAACTTGAGTTGCTCTGTAAGATGAATGCTTATGATAATACTGGGGTAGCTCGAAGGTGATGGCAACGCGACGGAAGAGAGTCGCGGCAACTGGGCTTACTCCAATCACGACATGCTGTAAACTCGTCATCCCCCACAATAGTTTTAAACGTATTACATCCTGTTGGGATTTGAACCCCTTCCTCCCATTCACCGGAAAACAAGAACAGCTATAAGCGTATAATTAAGACGGCCTTTAATTACATGATTTAGTTTGTATCTCTCCGAAAAACTCAAAACAAAACCTCTCCTAATGCTTTCCTTGGAATTGGATTAGTTTGTAAGTTGGACCTTGTTTATTGTGCTTAGGTTGGACCACCTTTGATTGTAGAATATAGACCATAATACCACATTGGGCCTGACGAGGCTTTGAACTGTGACCTGTGTCGCTGGGGTCTAACGGAGACGATGAATCTCAAGGAGCTCTCATAGGTAACATTCAACCAACACTTCTATTGTGACCTTGCTGAAGTCAAGGTCATATTGTGACCTCAAACCACTAAACTACCGTTCTACACGTTTTTAACAAACTACATACACTGACTGCCAGAATGTAGTCAGTAAAGCTGTTAGAATGTTGTAAAGAGTGTGACAACACTGTTGTTTTGACTACCAGATATAGAGTATATTGTATTCATTGTAGCTATTGGAATGTTGTAAAGAGTGTGGCAACACTGTTGTTTGTTCTGACTACCATGACTCATAGATCAGATTGTAGTCATTGTAGCTGCTGTAATGTTGTAAATAGTGTGACAACACTGTTGTTTGTTCTGACTACCAGGCCTCATAGATCAGATTGTAGTCATTGTAGCCGCTGTAATGTTGGAAAGAAGGGATGTTTAAATGACACTACTAATACTTAGCACCGCGTCTTACTACCCTTTCGGATTATACACTTAACTACTAATTACACTAATGGGCTAGGAATTGAGAAGGTTTAATATAGAGAAAGTGAACCCGCATTTGCGTAAAAGGAGAGTGGAAAACCAGTTAAGAAAAACCAACCCCAGTTCACCCGAGTGAAATTCGAAACTCAATCTCCCCGTCCTCGGCAGTCTAGCTCAACACGAAACTTGCGCGTTAATCAACTACGCCACCGAGGCGGGTGACAACACTATGGTCCTTCACCTAGGGCTGTCACCACAAACATCGCCAGAGAGAGCAGTAAGCTGCTGTGTAACAAAGACGGGAATATATGCACCCAAATACCCCTCAACCAGATTCAACCAATGTCAGAGCTCCGCCAAACATCCGGTCTGACCGGAAGTGCCCACACATGAAGGCGTGTGTGTGTGTGTGTGTAAAGCGGTGTGAGCAGCCTTGGCTGGTCAAATTGCTCCCCTCCTCCTCCTCCTCCTCCTCCTCGATGACGTCATTGACGTTCATGACCGAGGAGTGAACCCGGACCTCACGGCTATCATACGTCAACCGTGTCTTTGTCGAGACCAAGAAAGTTAATAAGAAGTCGGGACCAAGGAGGTTGAAAGGTCGAGATCAAGCAGGTTGAGAGGTCGGGCCCAAGCAGGTTGAGGGGTCGTGACCAAGGATGTTGAAAGGTTTGGAGCAAGGAGGTTGAGACGTCAGAACCAAGGTGGTTGAGAGGTCATGACCAAGGAGATTTATACGTCAGGACCAAGGAGGTTGAGACGTCAGAACCAAGGAGGTTGAGAGGTGGGGACCAAGGAGGTTGAGAGGTCATGACCAAGAAGATTGATACGTCAGGACCAAGGAGGTTGATACGTCAGAACCAAGGTGGTTGAGAGGTCATGACCAAGGAGATTGATACGTCAGGACCAAGGAGATTGAGACGTCAGAACCAAGGTGGTTGAGAGGTCATGACCAAGGAGATTGATACGTCAGGACCAAGAAGGTTGATACGTCAGAACCAAGGTGGTTGAGAGGTCATGACCAATGAGATTGATGTCAGGACCAAGGAGGTTGAGACGTCAGAACCAAGGTGATTGAGAGGTGGGGACCAAGGAGGTTGAGAGGTGGGTACCAAGAAGATTGATACCTCAGGACCAAGAAGGTTGAGAGGTGGTGGAGATCAAGCAGGACAAACCATGCATTCAAACAGTTTGGATGACATTCACTATTGGAACACTTTTCTACAGGCTAAGTTTTATATTGTTTGGGTTTTGTACGAACATTAGTTTGTCTTTAAACGATCTACTTTGTGTTGCAAGTCCCCTCTCAACTTAGCGGAGATGTTTAAATCCACAAGTTAACAGTGTTAGTTCAGATCCTCTTTTGTTGCCAAGGTTTGTCCGGTTGTTAAAGTAAACGTGACTCAACTTATATATATATACACAAATATGTAATTTCTAATTTTCCTTCCCCTGGAACCTCTTCACTCTCCAACCAACAATAGACGGGGAAAAGGTCAAGGAATTCGAAACAGTCTCTCAAAATGGAATGCAAAAGATTCCATCGGACCGGTTTTGGTTGTTTTCCCTCTACCCCCCACCCCCCACCCCCCACCACTTACCAGACTTCATTCTAGTGGGCTTGTCTTGTCTTCAAGTGTAATGCAACGTTACACCAGCTCACCAAACATTTGACAGGAGCTACTCAAGACAACTACTCAATGATCCAGAAAATACAATAAATTTGTTATTCTAAGACCTGTCCTACGCAGCTCATAGACCCAGCATTTATGCAGACCGCAACACTCTTGCCTTGAGTGACGTAACAATGTGTACATTGTTGTTGTTTAAACAAATTCAACCAAATATAAAGTAAAAGATTATCCCATAGCAATAAATGGAAGGCAGAGTTAACTAGACTCAGATGGTTGAATTGCAGGAAAAAGGAATGCATAATTAAACGTTTGTTTATAATGACGAAGTATTGACACATCCGGAAGCCTCGAAGTTAATGACACATGCGCTGAGGTGGATACGCGAGTGTAAGAAGAGAACTGGAATAGTTTTTATTACTTTGTTGTAAATAATTTGATGATGTTTCTTGTGTTAGCGTTTTTAGGAGAAATTGAACTGAAGTGGTATATTTACAACTTGGGACAGCTCGAGTGCGTTAGCTAGAATATGTTCCGGAAAAAATTAAAGAGGTATTTTTTGGAAGATTTGCAATTTCACATCCCTAGCTGATCTGACATCACTGCCAGAAAGAAATGTTTGTTCTTTCCGTTGTGGTGACATGTCTATTTACTTTACTTTCTCTAAAGCTGGGCTTATAATCTTTATATTCATGCACAGCTCATATCTGATAACAAATAATGCATAGCACATACATTTGAAACACATTACTTTCAATAATTGCGTTCATAATCGATACACGTGTAGCCAACCACACTTTCTTGACTATGAAGCGCAGTACTGTTGTTTGGATTTGTTTAGTATGCAGTCTATGAAAAGTAAGCATTCATTGGAAGTTCTCACTAAACAAGACTATGAAATTGGCCTATAGTGAATAGTGCACAATGCATACAGTTGATTTAACGTTAACTTTTATACACTATGCATGAACTTGATCATAGATGACCCTTGGACTTGAGACATATCTGTCAATGAAAGTGCAAATATCAGTTCTAGTGAATTAAAGGTCAGTATACATGGCAGACGAAAAACATATTATGTTCATGTTTAAAATGCCTTGTGTTAATCATTAGTTATCAACGAATGTTCTTTGTTTTAACGTTATTGACGAAGAGTAAATATGATTGAAAATAAAGAAGAAAAATTACAAATTCAGGACCAAAGAAAGAATAAAATTGTACTTAATACCTATTGTAAGCACTACTTAAATTAGATTAGTTTTTTGTTTCAAAATATTACATTTAATGAACGTTGTTTTTTGGAATAAGCTCTTTAAAGAAGTATTTTTAGAAACCATATTTTCTTGCGACTTAAATCACTACGTTTCATTGTGAACATCTGTATTTATATTATGAATTGTATATAGTAAACTATGCACTATTAATTACGATATTAACTATGCTCTATGCATAAATTCAAACGCAGTCTACCCCTTCTTTTGATTTGCACCAAAGAGATGTATGTGTAAAGTGTATATTTAAAGGTGGCTACGCTGTTATTCAATTCTCTTTGTTGAAAAACAAAAGAAGGGGGGCTCGAAGAATGTATTAGGCCAGCCTTCTAACGCTTCATTTGCTTGCGCGACAAATGATTCTATTGTTGTGTAACAGTATCTGGTTGTCTCTGGTGAGTCGCAGCAGGAGCAGGTTCGAGCTCGTGAGCAGCCGATAATAAACCCGGGCCCGGATTGTGACCTTGACAAGGTCGGGAAGATCTGCAACTCTCTGGGACCGGTCTTTTCCGAAACTTTGCGCGGTGAAGACTTGAAATGATCTAACAAGTAATGGCGATTTCGACAAAACAGCGCTAGTGTCGCTCGGCTGCAACATGACTAAGTAGATAGATAGCATAATTTGTGGTTTTCTTGGGTTTGATCAAAATAACTCTCAGCCAGAGAACTGGCCTGATAACTAACTACAGAAGCGTATAACCCGAACGGGTAGTAGGACGCGGTGCTAATTAATAATAATAATAATAATAATAATAATAATAATAATAATAATAATAATAATAATAACTAACTAACTATAGAGTGGCCCTTCAAATAGGAAGACTCGAATTTGACTGGAAAACAACTGTCCTCGTCTCATAGATGATCACATCACGTGTTCACAGAAAGACAAAGATTTTATTGGCCAGACCAAAGCTCAATTTGTAGGGTCTCATACTCTCAGTAGATTCGACCATAAAAACAAGATCTTGCTAATGTATTTCAGGGAGTACGTGAGGCGATTCCTCAGTCTCGAGTTGTTGCTAAGTGCTAACTAGCAAGAGTCTTTTGGTCTTACAGTTTTTAACTGCCATTCAGTGGCGTTTAAACTAGGGGCCCTTAAAGATGGCCGTGCTGACCACTCAACCTGTGTCAAGTTAATAATTTTAATATACGTTATAATATAATCTGAATGTCCAAACAACTCGCGATATTATCCCGCCTGTCAGTGGTTTTTTTTTATTATTATTAATTGTTAACTCCTTGCAACGTAGAATACGTTCCCAGATGCTGACAAACAAATATTCCTGTTTATATCACCCCGCTTTTTAATAATGTGCTTTCTATTAGCATCCGACTCTAAAACGTAAGATCTTATCAAGTACACAACAACCATATTAATAAACCGTGTCTATTTTTGTCATCCCACGACTGTGCGACATTCTACAACTACAAGAAAGGAAGATTCCCAGGCTTGGGTCCACCCCCTCTCTCCAACCCCTCCATTCCCCCCTCCTCTTACTATCTGTTACTACGAAAGAGGAGGTCGGAGCGAGCCGTAGTACTAGTGACGTAAAGTTCCTCCAAAACAAATGTCTGCCGGCGCCGCGCTGTTAAAACTATTCTTGGTTAATGGCGAACAAACACAGCCACCAATCTCTCACTCTTTTGTGTGTCTCGTTGTTATTATTTCTCTTAGGGCTAATAATAAAAGCCTTGCCGAGAGTTTAAAATCGTCGCGGGAGAAGTTTTCAGGAGCTTTTTTTTTTTTTAGTTTAGAACGAGAATAGCCTAGAGGTAGACAGTCAAGTGAAGACGCGAAGGTTCATCCAACTTTGCCGGACGATTTAGAACTTGGTTTTATTTCTTTGTTGCTGAAGGGATCTATTAATAAGGAAAATAATATTTGAGATCGGAGCTTGTATTGACACGTTTGATTTTGTT
>CABFWB010001668.1:26331-38017 GCA_902151455.1 Timema bartmani
CACTCCTTGATAAACACAGAATACACATCAAGTTGAGAGAGTAGGGTTGTATAATACAGTCCTTGTGTGACACTCCTTGATAAACACAGAATACACATCAAGTTGAGAGAGTAGGGTTGTATAATACAGTCCTTGTGTGACACTCCTTGATAAACACAGAATACACATCAAGTTGAGAGAGTAGGGTTGTATAATACAGTCCTTGTGTGACAC
This sequence comes from Timema bartmani, assembly GCA_902151455.1. Classification (NCBI taxonomy): domain Eukaryota; kingdom Metazoa; phylum Arthropoda; class Insecta; order Phasmatodea; family Timematidae; genus Timema; species Timema bartmani. The sequence goes on from CABFWB010001668.1 coordinate 26,545, forward strand.
TCCTTGATAAACACAGAATACACATCAAGTTGAGAGAGTAGGGCTGTATATCGATGCAAGTACAGCCTGGTCAGGGAAGAAATGTCTACAGACACACCGGGACAGCTTGATAGCAGGGAGTGTATACAGTAAGATGAGTTATAGAGTGGGCGTGGCTCACATTCCCACGATTACAACAATACAACGTCTTACAATAACAACAGCAGCACATCGCCCCACCCCCATCCTAATTACAAGGGGTAGGAAAACATTTGAAATGTCAGCCGTGCTGGGTGCATGGTTAGTGTGCCTGACTCCAGCCAGAGAACTAGGGTTGGGCAAAGGGAACTTTTGTAACTGCCATTGTTATTTTCCTCACCCTGTATGTTACTAGCCATTCGGGTCGTGCGCATTTAATTACACTCCTAGGGTAGGAACACGGAAGGTAGAATTTAGAGGGAATGTTCCCGCATTTACGAGGAAGGTGAGTAGGAAACTGGTTTAATAGAATCAGCCTTACTACACCTAGCCAAGAATCGAACCTGGTCCACCCTTTCACAAACAAACGAGACCACATGAGCTTGACATTATAAGTCATGGGGTGGGTGGACACTCTTATAGGACTAGCTGATCCCGTAAACTAGTTCGGGGCACTATCGCTAGGAGTAGCTTGCAATGACGTCACAGAGGAATACGCATACGTGGACGGGAAGTCCATTGAAAAGGAAGTGTAAAGTCTATGTAAAATTCATGATTACTGTTTTGTTAGCAATTTGTTGTTTATTTTAAAGAAGGAATTTAGCTAGATTTTCAAGATTGTACGTTTTATAACGTGGTTTATTTATCAAATAATTGATTTAGCTACATTGATTGAATTTGTTATAAGAATTGATTAATTAACATTCCGCAATAGAAAATGTATTGTGTTCCAAGTGTAACGTCCCGCTTCTAATCTGTTAGTTCGCGCCACTAACGCCTCGAGCGCTAGCGATCTGGTTCCACTTGCCAACATTAGAGTGGCGCTTCTATACTTTTCCCTTTTCTATGTTATGACTGAGTGCACTGTAAACCACTGCGGTGCGATAGGGGTGGCGAACTCTAGTGCGTACGATCACGAGTTTTGCGTCTGCAGACCACTAATTTGTAAATTTGCATTTTATTTTATTTTTACAACAATGGATGTAACCCACCTTGGTGGCCGCATGATCTAGGGCGCTACTCTCAAAATAAAAAAGGCGTTACTGCCGATGACGGGGAGATCATAGTTCGATCTCAGTCGGGTGTACTGAGGGTGGTTTTTACTAAATGGTTCCCCACTCTCTCTTTCTCCACAAATTCGGGTACATTTCCTTTAAATTCAACCTTTCTAATTGCTAGCACATTCGGGTTGTACACCTATGTACTAATTAAGCCAATGATTTTAAGTATTAGGAAGGTCATACTTTGAGGAAGTATATCCGCATTTGGATGGAGGGAGAGGGGAAAACCATTTTGGAGAAACAGCCCTCAGTACACTCGACCGAGATTCGAACCTCAATCTCCCCGTCATCGGCAGTATAGTCTTAACACGAGAGTAACGCATTAGACCACGAGGCCACCGCAGCGGGCGTTAGTGTTATTATTGGATGAAAATGAAGAAAGTCAAAGCTAGATGCGCACTTGTTTTTTTTATACAACACGCAATCTTTTTTGTTAATAAACTGTTGAGATACGGAGAACATTATATTTTATTTTTTTCAGGATAAATGAAGATTATGTACATGATATCAACATCGTCAGAGAGGCAAACGATTTTGCTATATTGTCCTTCTACTCAATATTTGTGTATTCTCGAGATCATACAAAATAGGGTACAGCCGCATCGTTTCGGTAAACTTCTCCGCTTCACTCTTGTTTTTCAACTACTGTGCACGCGGGCAAATACTGCAGGCAGCGTTCTACCACAAAACAGAAGAAGAGCGCGGTAAAACGCGGGCACGATTGTCAGATCGCCGTCTGTGTACGTACTTCGGGGGCCGTCCTTAAATTACGTAAAGCTTTTTTTTAATGAGTTTTGACCCCCCCCCCTCCCTATTCTCTTCCCGTTCCTCCTTTTTTCTATATTGCGCGATTGTTTACGATATGGTAAATTAGACTATTTTAATTATTATTGTTGGATTATTTTTGGAGATAAGAATTGGTCATAAAAGTGAGTGATATTAAATTTTACTATAGTTTAATTAGCCTATTGCAATAAGTAAATGAAATATAAGTGACATTTTATAATTAGCTAACATAAGTAGGCCTACCCGGCGTTGCCCGTTTGCATGGTTATCCCGGGCAAAGATTTTTTATCTTCAAATAGACCAAAAAAAATTATATTATTCCTTCCGATTCAGTTTTTAATAATTAAAAAAAAATATTTAAATACCAACTTCGAGGTGCACATGTTTATTTTCAAGGGCTACTAATATTTAAATTTCAGTCCTCTGCGTGCGATAGATATCACGCAACGCTCATAACAAAGTCTTCATTTTATTAATATATATATATATATACACTTATTTACTACACCCAATATAATTGCTGAGCGAATTGTAGCTCTAATGGAGAAATGGTTTATCTTCGCTCTATTTCAATTAACTGTTGCCAAATCTCTCAGTTTTCTGTTATGTTGGAAGGTGGTTTGCTGTGGTAAGAAGGAGCTGATGGCAACATCGACTAACCAGCGTTGCAAAACTTGTCTTATATGTGAGGGGAGATTGACCACACAAAAACGAGAGAGCTGTTTCCCAATAATAACCGTGCAGTTTCCTCAACTATGACATACAGTGTTACAATAAAACCTTTTTTTTTTTAGGTTTTGTCTTACATAAACATTCATAAAAAAACTTCCGTAAGATGATTTTGACCCCCTTCACCTTAAGAAAACCTTCGGTAATCTAAGGACGGCTCCATCCCTTGTACATCACTTAATCGCCACCGCGCCCTCAACCACACTGGTTTGCGCTCCTCTTTTAGTCCACGTGCCCTACAGGTGAGGTTAGTGCCGTAGCTATTGTGCCGCAAGAAAAGGTTTTAACCCCCACCCCTATTTGAAGTAGGCTGATTAGCATTTCAAAGAAGTCGCGTGGTCACTCTGAGCTAATACCTGCACCTGCACAATGTAGCCAAGCGCCAGACTGGCGACTTACTGTGGAGTCACACATTCGCCGAAAAACTAGCGCAGAACAGAAACGTGGTCATGTGACGAGCTCTAAGCCAATCACAATATTTCCGCCTAATCGGCACAAACTGTTCTGCTGAAGTTCAACTAATTTCTACTTTGTCCACTCTGCCTGAGATGTTCGGCACAGGAGAATCAATCAAATCTCAAATCAGTGCGCATGCGGATTGGTCAACGCATGTGCTCTACAGCCGGAAGGAAGCAGACAACTTCGTTAGTCGTTGTGAGAGGATTTGACATAACCCGTTAATGTAAAGCGTGTGCATCGATATATTGGATTGTGCCACGAGACAGAATTATAATTTGAAAACATCCATCGGGAAAATGATCTAAAATATGTGTTTATCCGCTAGAAAATAAAATATGTTGATAATCATCTGTTATAAGTTAGCGTTGCAATGCATCATGGGTCAACATACAGCGAGTGAATTGCTGCGCTACTCAAGCAGATTCTGCTTTCTAATTTCCGCGAACGTGTGAATCAAGCTTTACCGCAGTGAGCTTTATGAAATGTCGTTCATGCGCAGTAAAACGTTCACGAGAGGTTTTGTATCCAGTCTCGTTTGCAAGTCACGAGTCTTACATGAATTATTGTTCTCCGGTTTGAACAAATGTGTGTATGTGTGTTTAGTTTTTAACACCGCGTCTAGGGACAAGGGAGGTTGAATTTAAAGGAAGTGTAAACGAATTTGCGTAGGGGTAAAGTGGAAAACCATTAAGAAAAAAAAAATCTCACCTACAGCCAAATGGGATTCAAACCCCGATCTCCCCGTCATTGGCAGTCCCAGTCTATTGCAAGAGTGACACCTTAGACCATGTGAACACTTAAGTGAGTTGTTGGTTGTTACCGGTACTTTTGTACTGGTACTCCTGTACTATATGTATAGCTAGACTACATCTGACTGTTCTTGGATGTGTTCTTATCACGCAGCTGACCACGTGTGGGCTACATCTGACTGTTCTTGGATGTGTTATCACGCAGCTGACCACGTGTGGTTACATCTGACTGTTCTTGGATGTGTTCTTATCACGCAGCTGACCACGTGTGGCTGCATCTGACTGTTCTTGGATGTGTTCTTATCATGCAGCTGACCACGTGGTTACAGCTAAGTAGGTTTCACTGCTTGGGACTTAAATATAAGCAAATGCGCTCTTTCCAAAAACTTTTAACGCTTCTTGAATTAAGTAATGTCTAAAAATTGTGATCAGTCCAACCCCAAACTGGTTCATTCTCTGTGTAAATGAAGTCACTCACTCAGTTCATTCTAGCACGATAAGAAGACATTCACTCAGTTCAGAATACAGTCACTAAGTTCCCTAGCACGGTAAAAATACACTCACTCCATCACAGTGAGGATACAGTCGCTCAGTTCACTCTATCATGATGAAGGAACAGTCACTCAGTTCATTCTATTACAGTGAGCAAACAGTCGCTCAGTTCACTTTATCATGGTGAGGATATAGTAGCTCAGTTCACTCTATCATGATGAAGGAACAGTCACTCAGTTCATTCTATCACAGTGAGGAAACAGTAGCTCATTTCACTCTATCACAGTGAGGAAACAGTCGCTCAGTTCACTCTATCATGGTGAGGATACAGTAACTCAGTTTACTCTATCATGATGAAGGAACAGTCACTCAGTTAATTCTATCACAGTGAGCAAACAGTCGCTCAGTTCACTTTATCATGGTGAGGATATAGTAGCTCAGTTCACTCTATCATGATGAAGGAACAGTCACTCAGTTCATTCTATCACAGTGAGGAAACAGTAGCTCATTTCACTCTATCACAGTGAGGAAACAGTCGCTCAGTTCACTCTATCATGGTGAGGATACAGTAACTCAGTTCACTCTATCATGATGAAGGAACAGTCGCTCATTTCACTCTATCACAGTGAGGAAACAGTCGCTCAGTTCACTCTATCATGGTGAGGATACAGTAGCTCAGTTCACTCTATCATGATGAAGGGACAGTCCCTCAGTTCATTCTATCACAGTGAGCAAACAGTCGCTCAGTTCACTCTATCATGGTGAGAAGACACACTAAGTTCACTCTAGCACGCTGAGGAGACATTCACTCAGTTCACTCCCGCTCGGTGAGGCAGTTGTGCCATTATTACCTCTGTGTCGTCATGGCAACACTGGCCCATTGACGTAGCTCCCTCTCAACTTCCAACCAGGCTAGAAGACGAGACCTTCGCCCGCACGACCTTGAGAGTAAAGCTTGTGTGAGTAACACGCGCGGCGTGCAGGACTGCCAACACAACTTCTGTGAAATAGCTAATCTGCAGGGCTGCCAAACTAGCTAACATTTAGGACTGCCAATACAACCTATGTGAACTAGCTAACCTGCAGGACTGTCAACACAACTTTTGTGCATTAGCCAACCTGCCTGGCTACCAACATAACCTATGTGAACTAGCTAACCCGCAAGGCTGCAGACACAAACTCTGTGAACAGGGCTACTAACACAATCTCTTTGAACTAGCTAGCACGCAGGAGCACCAGCCACATAACCTCTGTGAACTAGCTAGCCTGCAGGGCTGCCAACCAAACCACTTTGAATTAACTAACCCTCAAGTTCACAAATACAACCTCTGTGAACTAGCTAACCTGGAGTGCTACCACCACCACCACCTCTGTGAATTAGCTATCCTGCCGGGCTGCCAACATTGACTCTGTGAACTAAGCTGACAACATAGCTCTGAACTAACTATCCTGCAGGGCTGCCACACAACCTTTGTGAACTAGCAAACCCGCAGGTATACCAATACAGCCTTATTGAGCTTTCTAGCCCACAGGTCTGCCTACATAGCCTCTGTGAACTAGCTAACGTGCAGGGCTGCCAATACAACCTTTGTGAACTAGAACTAGCTAACCCATGGGTCCAACAATACCTCTTTGAGTTAGCTAACCTGCAGGTCCACCAACAAAACTTTTTGAACTAGCTAACCTGCAGGGTCGCCAACAAAACTTTTGTGAACTAGCTATAACTTTCGAAAACCGGATGAGATAAAATTTAAAAATTTACACCAGCAGTGAAGGGATTCCACGACGATACTTCCTCATTGACCATCTTATTGACTAACTGAATTTGGACACACAAATTGACCAACATATTAAGTGGTTGACTCATTAACTGACCAACTTGTTGATTGGTCTGCTCATAGACTTTTGACGGACCAGTTTATTATTATTATTATTATTATTATTATTATTATTATTATTATTATTAAGCACCCCGTCTTACTACCCGTTCGGGTTGTACGCACTTACGCTAATGTGTAATGGTAGGGTGATTGTGAATGGAGGACTTGCAGCTTAATGTGGGATCCGAACCACGGTGGAGGCTTGGCATTCCTCACATTCACAAATTGTAATTAATACACGTCTTGTCAGAGGTGAAGGAAGGGTTTGGCAATCAGATAAATCTGTGCCGGGACCGAGGATTGAGCCCTGGACCCCCAACACAGAAGCCTGACACTTTACCCCTAGACCGCCAGGTCACCCAACCAACTTATTGAATGACCTACTCAATACTCGTAGACTTTATTGACTGGCTGACGGAGTTTCACATTAGCGTAATTAATATCTCTGCGTACAGCCCGGACGGGTAGTAAGACACGGCAAACAATATTTGGCTAGGCAGGGATTTCTCTACATTTGTTAAACTTTCAACTAAACTTGCCATAGTTATTAAATCCACTGATTAATTTACACGTTAAATTAAATGTAATTATACGATATTGTCACGAGTTTAGAAGGAATAAGCGGGCTGTGACTCGCCAGGTTGGCACGTGTGGCCAGAGAGAAAGAGAGAGAGAGCCACAGTTCCCCCGGCGCTCACGCGCAGCGCCAGTGTAGTTCTACCAGCTCGTTCAGTGCAGTCAGTGCAAGTGATCCCGTCACAGTGTCTAGTTCCAGCTTCGTTGAAAGGGGCCAAATAAAACAAAAGACTCAACCGAACAAAAACAAAAGTGAAGTGCGTGAACTTGGGGAGGGGGATTTTTGGTTTTACTACTGATTGTACATACACGGTATGCATGTGTGACGTCAAAGTGGCAGTGTGTGTGTGTGTGTAGAGAGAGAGAGAGAGAGATAGAGAAGGAAGAGTGTTATTGAATCAAGATTCAGTTGTTTATCACCGGCCGTTCTATTTCTGTCGTATTCGCTAGCAGCGGGTGTAACTTTCCATGCAGGTTAAGTTGGTGGCAGCCACTTCTCTGGAATGTCAAGACAACACCTGCACTCTCTATGAAGGTTAGTCATCAGGTGACCTTTCCTTGTTCGTACTAGACTAGACGTGTTACTATGCGGCTTAGAACCGTGGTTCCTGGTCGTTACTATGCGGCTTAGAACCGTGGTTCTTGGGAGGTTACTATGTGACTTGGAACCGTGGTTCTTGGCAGTTACTATGTGGCTTGGAATCGTGGTAATTGGAGGTTACTATGCGGCTTGGAACTGTGGTTCCTAATGCAGGTTGGAACCCTGGTTACTATGCGGCTTAGAACCGTGGCTCTCGGAGGTTACTAATGCGGTTTGGAACCATGATTATTGGAGGTTACTCTGTGGCTTAGAACCGTGGTAATTGGAGGTTACTATGCGGCTTGGAACCGTGATTCTTGGAGGTTACTATGCGACTTGGAACCGTGGTTCTCGGAGGTTACTATGCGGCTTGGAACCGTGGTTCTTGGAAGTTACTATGCGGCTTGGAATCGTGGTAGTTGGAAGTTACTATGTGGGTTGGAACCGTGGTTCCTATACGGCTTAGAACCGTGGCTCTCGAAGGTTACTAATGCGGCTTGGAACCATGATTATTGGACGTTACTCTGTGGCTTGGAACCGTGGTTACTATGCGGCTTGGAACCGTGATTCCTTGAGGTTACTTTGCGACTTAGAACCGTGGTACTTGGAAGTTACTATGTGGCTTGGAATCGTGGTTACTATGTGGCTCGGAATTGTGATTACTGTAGGTTACTATGTGAATTGGAACCGTGGTTTCTCGAGGTTATTAATGCGGCTTGGAACCGTGGTTACTGTAGGTTACTATGTGAATTGAAACCGTGGTTTATCGAGGTTATTAATGCAACTTTGAACCGTGGTTCTCGGACGTTACTATGTGTCTTGGAGCCGCGGTTATTGTAGGTTACTATGCGGCTTGGAACCGTGGTTCCTCGACCTTTTATTTGTTTGATAACGTATTCATTTAAATTCTCTCTTGTCCCATACAATATATCACTGAGTTCGGAGGTCTTTCTTGATGAAGTGATAACTACGAGCGTGATATCTTCTCTAGTCCCACATAATGTATCACCTTTAAAAAGTGATATCTAACCTAATATAAAGCCTTTCTAAGGTGGGAATGTAGGGGACATGAGAAAAGATCTTTTTTACAGTTTTTATGTCAAATTTTTTTTGTCAAAATAAATCAACATTTCTACAGTATAGAAATAGAGATTAATTTTCTTTACATGAGGATATCAACAGTTGTTGAATCTTTGTCAACGATGTCCCTGGAATTTGAAAACTTTTCCTCTCTATTTAAAAAGTTTATCATCTAATGTAGCTATGTTCATGACATTAATATTCAACAACTGTTGATATCACCATGTGAAGGAAATTAAACCCTATGTTTACCCTATAAAATACCGTGACAACACAGGTGGGCTGTCATGAAACAAATATACAGGGTGGACTGTTAAGGAAGAAAGATACAGGGTGGGCTGTCATGAAACAAAGATACAGAATGGGCTGTCATGGAACAAAGATACAGAATGGGCTGTCATGGAACAAAGATACAGAATGGGCAGTCATGGAACAAAGATACAGGATGGGTTGTCATGGAACAAAGATACAGGGTGGGCTGTCATTGAACAAAGATACAGGTGGGCTGTGAGTTTTCATTGAACAAAGATACAGAGTGGGCAATCATGGAACAAATATACAGGATGAGCAGTCATGGAACAAATATACAGGGTGGGCAGTCATGGAACAAAGATACAGGTTGGGCTGTCATAGAACAACCTCATGTGTTCCCTGCTCCCTCCACACAGAACAAGACCGATCAAGATCAGACGCAGAGGTGCAATTGGGGAGATTGACATGTAAAACCACACTTCCGGGTGAGTTTGACTAATCCACATGCTCACTGGTGTGGAGGAAGCTGGTAAAATGATTCTCAATGGTGGTGGCAAATTGAATTCTTCCTTCTGTTCAGACGTTCTATTTTCAAATGATAACATTCAGAATAGCTTCTCATCAAGCACAGAATTGAACCGGAGCCCGTAAATGACTGTTGAACGAACTCAGCCAAGATCGCTGGACACAATGAAGGAGGTGTTCAATTAAAATTTCTACAAGACCAAAACAAGGGGCAGGACTATCTCTACTCTCACGCGACCCCTCGGAGGGAGGAAGTATTGTGAGCGTCAAAAACATTGAATTCGAGATTCCTGTTTGTCTGTCACTGGGACTAGAAACAGACTAAAACTTGGTAGCCAAGGTTTTCATAAGGGAAAAGAGAGAAAAAAAAAATATGAATTTTTCAAAAACAGCTCTAACAATTTTGATTAAAATTTCCATCCAGGCAATGTTTAACATTACAAACAAAATTGTCGTATTTCATTTCCCCGTGAGAATGATTTAGAACCGGGGTCGCCAAACTCTTGAGTCTTGGAGCTACTTTCAATTTGTCTGTTTGGTCGTTAGCTGCCCAGGTTAAAAAACTGCATTATCGCGTATTGGCTGTTAAATATAGCACATAGAAGGTTTGCAATCGCACCTTTGCTCAATCGGGGGAAGACTTTGTGGCCTACAATTGCAATGGAAATAATGTTAAAATGTTAGTACATTTTGTACTGAAATTAACTTTTTATTACTACAAAACACAAATATATTCATTGTTTAAACAAAATTATAGTCAAATAAATTTATTTTACACGTTGTGAGAAGAATGGTATTTATCTTCATAAACAATTCTTTAAATTATTGTGATAAATTTACTACCATTTGATTTCATTTATCAAAATGTTCATCTGTAAGCCTAGTTGTATAGTTGTTTTTTATGACCTTCACTCGCGAATGATGACTCACGGTAGAGCAGAACAACACTTCAACTCGGAGTGAAATACGAATTGATAATTTTACTTAATAGAAAAGAGGCCATGTATCATAAACTTGAGCGTATACCTCCGCAACTCTTTGAGATAGGCCTACAAAATATTTTAAAGCTGTGTGGCTTTTTTTTTTAAAATTAATTTTATCACCGCGACTTTATGTTCGTCTGTACTAATTGGGCCTATGTGCTAGGGATTAAGAAGGCCTTATTTAGATTAAGTGTACCTGCATTTGCGTGGATAGAAAGTGGATAACCATTTATAAAAATCCACCCTTAGTACTACCGACCGGGAGTCGAACTCCGGTCGCCCCATCATCTGCAATCTAGTCTATTACGAGAGTAACACATTAGTCTCAAACCATGCGGCCACCGAAGTGTGTTGTAGGATTATTAATTATAGACAAATTTTAACTGAAAATATTGTATGAAGCCAATAGTTTCCAAACTCTAAGCAAATGTTTTATTTAATTGGAGGTCTGGGAATTAGGGAGTTGGTTGTTATGCTATTTAGTGAACAGAGATGTTACTTTTTTTTCCGTGGTTTCTGTAACGGTGTGTATTATTTCATGTAGGCCTATGTTCTTTGGTGAAATGTTGTCCTCTTTTTTCCCCATTATGTTTCTGCAGCAATAGCTATTATTTAATTTCACATATCTTACGAGTTTTAAGTAAATGTCTGTATTTTTATAAGGCTATGAGGAGCGAGAAAGTTTGCGTAGTGTTCCGTACCATTTAATTAAACTCCATGTTTGAATAATGTTAATAGGAAACAGCAGTCCCCTTGTTCAGGCCGCGTAGTCAAAGAGAGTGTTTGTGAGAGGTCGAGTTCCAATTCCTGTGGTCAGCAACAGTCAGGACACGGGATCGATCCTCGGCCACTCCTTCATGTCGAGACTACGATCAACTTAAACGTTCACTTAACTTTCACGTAGCATTCACTTTCTGTAAATAACTTAGTGTGTGCTCAGGAGTAGTAACGTAACGTAACGTAACGTAACGTAACGTAACGTAACAACTCGAGCAAAACGAAAACAGACAATTAGTTTTAACGGTTTGAAGAAAAGAAAAAAAGTTCACCATTTAAGGCTGGTTAAGCCCTGTCAACAGACTATGAGCCAGTTTCATAGTCAGATTTAGTACGCCTCAAGTGCGGCGCTATACTAAATACAAGA
>CABFWB010001668.1:38791-50405 GCA_902151455.1 Timema bartmani
TCCTCGTCAGGATTGCAAGTGAAGAGATGCGCACTTTGAAATAGGTATATCTAGTGACATCTCCTTCTCGAAACTTCCAAAAAAAAGAAAGAAAGGTGTGGTCATCCAGGTGCGTCTCTAACTACAAAACTGAGTTCGCTTTTCAAACAGAGACGCAGCAAGATTTCACCATACCTTGCAACTTAACACAAATAAATCTTACCACCCGCTCGTATTTATAATATTGTAATTTTGAATATAGATGTGAATAATAAATTATTTATATGTATAATTCCATATCATTACAGTTTACTCTTTACTCAGCTGATTCAGCGCTTGTCATACGCGCTACTTTGTTACTACCCGGACTCTGGTGGGTCCATTCCTGTCCTGCCCCTCACCACACACACCATCCAGACAGAACATAAGGACGTGTGTTACTATACTAGGTTGCACCACACTAACACACACACAATCAAGGCAGGATAGAAGGACGTGTGTTACTATACTAGGTTGCACTTTAAGAATTGTTGGTCCTTGAACCTTGGGTGTTACATTGCCGTTATTATCAAACGTCAGTTGCAGGTGAAATGTTGTAATATTCTCATTCAGCATCTTCTAACAGAGAAGTGAGTATCGTGCTAGAACTAGCGCCAGAGTAACAATTAGGTTTCCCGAGCTGGCATTTTATATTTCCTACTACATTTACTTCATTTTGCATATATATGTATAGGGCTACTACATAATATAGGCTAAGCATCAGGGCAAACACATTTTACTAAATCGGAAAAAAATCTCAGAAATCTGGAAAATGTCTTGATCGCTTTATTTTGGGGGTCTAGCATATTAGATTACCCCCTCGTGCAAAGTGTGCGTTCGTCGTAACAATGGAAAAAACACGTTACAATTAAATTATCTTTCAATATCTCCTTTAAGTTAGTTTTACAGTTGAAATAGTTGTAATGATACTGATTTGTCCGCTCTCATATATTTAAAAAGTCATGGATGAAGGTAATTTTCTTCAATAAATTGTATGTCAATTATCCTTTTAAGACTTCATCCCTATACCCAATAGGAAGCTAGCCTTAAAGACACCTGTCGCAGGGACGCTTTCGATTTGTTGGTTTTGACACTGGTCACGACGAGGTCCAAGGGGCAAGGGGTAGGTCATATATAAGCTGCTTGTGCGTATGAACACACAGTGCCGGTGACATAAACCAAGAGTACGTGTAATATCACGACAGTACTACTAACTTAAATATAAAGAATATACGGAAAATAATCTGTATTTCAAGTAAAATTGTATTAGAAGATAAAATCACTCCAATAAATCGTGTGCAACATTAACAGTTGTATTTATTCAATTAAAATATCTTAATAATTGGCGCTTGATCACGGGGCTATAATTACCAATTATCACAAATTAAACCGCAACACTTTAATTGGCGCCCAACGCGCAATCGTAGTATCATAATTGGCACTCGATCACGGGGCTATAAATACCAATTATATTATACTTAAACCGAAATACCACATAGTTATGACCGTAGTCAGACAGAATCAAGTTTTCTATAAAAATGTTGCCAATCATTTTTCGTGTGGTTGATAGTTTCGAAGCTACAGCCATGGGAAGCGCAGTACAGTACCTTCGTACAACTGCGCGCCGTTTTGTTTTATCCTGTCTCGCTCGCTTCCTACGTTACATGATATTTAATTGTAATGTTTGAAAAACAACACTTTTATATATAATTAAATATTGATTGCTTGGTATGCCAAAGAATTAATATTTATGACGTTAATTTTTTCTATTGTGCAAAGTCTGCGTTCTCCGCAACAATGGGAAAACACGCTAAAATATTTCTTGTAATATATCCACCAGGGTGGCCAATAGTGATTCGGTAGGAATGTTCCTTTCTTCCCCCCCCCCCACGCCCCCCTCTCCCCTTTCCTGTGAGTTGGACCTTTAAAAATCTTGAAGGGATTAGTGAGTCATACACCCTACCTGACCAGTTGACTTTCTCTCTTACAACCACAATTTATTAGTGTGCCTACGGAGCGATACAGTTCTAGTGAAGGACAATATTTTGTTTCTACATGCATTTACACAGCTTCCTCATTTTTCAGGCGGGGTAGATTAAAATGTTTTAAACTATTGAAGAAAGACTAGAAGCTACAGAAAAATAGTGTAGATTTTCAAAGACCCAGTATGTGGTTGAAACGGCAGAACAGTAATTTATTGGAGCCCTTTACGGAGCCACGTGCAGTGAAAGCTCGTTAGACGAGCTAAGATTCCAATTATTCGCGAAAGTTTGAACAAAAAGCACATTCAATCTCTCATATTTTACCTCCTACTCTGGCATTTGCAAGTCATCGTTCGTCCCGAACGTACCACCGAGCTCAGCATTGATAAAGAATAGGAGGAGATTGGTCAACGCTCAACTTCCAAACAGATAAAGATGAAATAAAAAAGTTAGGTTGATTAGGTCTACAGGAGATCCCAAACTTGATAAAAGAACGCTCCGTATACTCCACTTCATGGTGGTGTGGAAACAAAAGAGTATAAAAACTAGATATTTATTACTCATAAATATTAGTTTTTTGGCATACCAAACCATGAATATTTAGTGATAAATGCAATCGTTATTTTTCAAACAATACAATTAAATATAATGTAACGTAGGAAGCAAGATACGACAAGGTATAACAATAATTCGATGTAATTGCACGAAGTTGGCAACGCTTCTCATGGCTATAGCTTCGAAACTATCCATTGCAAGATAAATATACTTAGGAGCTTTTTTTATAAATAGAAAATTTGATTCTGTTTTTAGTTATGGTTTTAACTATTTTTACTGTAAAATCAACTTAAAAGGCGATATTGAAAGAAAATATAATTTTAGCGTGTTTTTTGATTGTTAGGGCAATCGGAGACCTCGCACCGGGGGAGGGGGAATTAGTATGCTAATTATACCCCAAAAATAAAGCGATCAAAACTTTTTCAGATGAAAAATACATGACGCCTGGTCTAATAATATAATATACTGTGTATATATGGTCAACTATTGGTGTAATTATATGGCTAATGGCTATAGTATTTAATTGCATATAACTGTAAATTATTAGGCATACATTTTTTGTTGGAAATAATATTTTATTTATTTATTTAGCACTACGTCTTACTACCCGTTCGGATTATACGCTTAAGTACTAATAACGTTAATGGATTAGGAATGGGGTGGGTTAATTTTAGAGGGGAAAAACTACCCCCAGTTCACCCGACCGAGATTCAAACCTCGATCTCCCCGTCCTCGGTAGTCTAGCTCAACACGACTAGCGGGTTAGCTAACTACGCCACCGAGGCGGGTTGGAAATAATGACCGCACTTTTAAGTTAAGAGTATTTTTGCGTGTGTATCATATAAAGGGGCTACACTGATTTATTACTGATTTCTCGCTTTGATTGGTGTAAAATGTATGCTTTCTTATAGAGCTTAAAGGACTTTGATAAACGTTAACAATGATAGATTGATTACACGTTGCAATCAAGTATACAAATTGTATGCCGAACAATGGCAATGCTGGCGTCACACGTTGCGACCAAATATAGGAGTTGTATGCCCTTGACGATCACTGTCAATGGCGGATTGCAAATATTTACTCGAGCCGCGCACGTGTTTGTGTGTGAAGCTCGTTGCAGTCACAGACAAATCGTCTCAGTTAATATCAACTAGCTCTGGCGCGAGTGATACATATTTACATGTGCAACTTGTTTTCCTTCATTGTTTCGTTTGTAGAGAGCAAATGTAATGTAGGGCAGGTTATTATTAATGTTACAAGTGGTAGCAATATTTGAGGAGGGTATGTGAATATGTGGTATAATGAGGTATGTGAGTGTGTGGTACAGGGAGGTATGCGAGTGTGTGGTTCAGAGAGGTATGCGAGTGTGTGGTACAGGGAGGTATGCGAGTGTGTGGTTCAGGGAGGTATGCGAGTGTGTGGTTCAGGGAGGTATGCGAGTGTGTGGTTCAGGGAGGTATGCGAGTGTGTGGTACAGGGAGGTATGCGAGTGTGTGGTACAGGGAGGTATGCGAGTGTGTGGTACAGGGAGGTATGCGAGTGTGTGGTTCAGGGAGGAATGCGAGTGTGTGGTTCAGGGAGTTATGCGAGTGTGTGGTTCAGGGAGTTATGCGAGTGTGTGGTTCAGGGAGGTATGCGAGTGTGTGGTACAGATTGGTATGCGAGTGTGTGGTTCAGGGAGTAATACGAGTGTGTGGTTCAGGGAGTAATACGAGTGTGTGGTTCAGGGAGTAATACGAGTAGTGTGGTTCAGGGAGGTATGGGAGCGTGTGGTTCAGGGAGGTATGGGAGCGTGTGGTTCAGGGAGGTATGGGAGCGTGTGGTTCAGGGAGGAATGCGAGCGTGTGGTTTAGGGAGGAATGCGAGCGTGTGGTTCAGGGAGGTATGCGAGCGTGTGGTTGAGGGAGGTATGCGAGCGTGTGGTTGAGGGAGGTATGCGAGCGTGTGGTTGAGGGAAGTATGCGAGCGTGTGGTTCAGGGAAGTATGCGAGCATTTGGTTCAGGGATATATGCTCCATGTGTAGACGATCTAGAAAATATTGTCAGAGTGCTCAAGCTTTGTACAATTGTTTTTTGTGCCTCTATACAGATCAGGTTCCTTGTGGAAGAATCAACCCTTTTATGTATGAAAACATGCCTTCTATTATTAATATTACATGTATGTATTTACATTTTAGAGCATTTCCTAATACTTTATATGACTGAAAATTGGTGTATAGGATACAACTTCTGGGGTAACTCCATAGCGTCAGCCCGCAATCGAGCATTCCTGACCAAACTGTCGCCGTCTGTTCGCGAAGATAGTGGCAACTTTTGTGGATAGAGGGTGTCATGTGGTCAGCACAGCTAACCCCTCCGGCCGTTAATCTCTGTTTTCTAGACCGGAGCCACTACTTTTTCATTCAAGTGACTCCTGTTTTGTCCTCACGAGGCTGAGTTGACCCGTTTCAGACTCGGCTGCTACACAGAAGAATCTGCGGGCGCCAGGAATCGAACCCGGTACCTCTGTATCTGTAGGCGGGGGCTCTAACCACTAGACCACACAGCCGGTCACTATTGTAACATTGAACAAAAATTAAGTTTGTTAATTTTACAGGGGTGATGGGGTGGTGAGGCAGATAACTGGGGCCCCACGTCCGCTAAGTGCGGCCATGTTGGCTGTTGATGACTGTACCGAGCACTACTCACTATTCAACACTCACCAGATAGTGATGAGTCAGTGAGTTGATTCACCCAACTGTAGACACACACAGAGACTAGACAGCTAATACGCTAATAAATATCCTCTAGCACAGAGTTTACCAACATGGGGTCCGCGAAACAGATCTAGATGTATAAATTATTTTTTTATTTGTATTTTCACATATTATACTTAATTACTACGCATCGCGTCTTACTAAGCGTTCGGGTTATACGCTTAAGTACTAATTACTCTAATGGGTTAAGAATTGGGAAGGATGAATATATAGGAAGTTTAGCCGGATTTGCGTGGAGGGAGAGTGGAAAAACATTTAGGAAAAACCACCCACAGTTCACCCGAGCGAGATTAGAACCTCGATCTCCCCGTCCTCGGCAGTCTAGCTAGCTCAACACAAAACTAGTGCGTTAGCTAACCACGCCACCAAGACGGGTCACATATTAAAATAATCACTACTCCTAATTTTCTTAAATATCTGGGGGAAATTATGCTATGTCCAGTTAAACTAGGTTGAGTAAAAACACATGGGGGGGAGGTGGGTAGCAACGTACATCTATAAAAGAAAAAAAACCGTTATTCTGTAAGATTTACTAGTTTGAAAAAAATAAGTCAACGTTCCACTTTTACAAACACTTGACACCTGAAAGAATGAGTGCTAGTAAAATCATTCATAATTTTCTTTATGTCATCATTCTCTACTAATTCTGGATGTGATTTAAACGTTTCTGTCATGTTTGTCCGGAGGTAGGCTTTTACTCTGCGTAGCATTGAAAATGAGACTTCATCTGTTACAGATGTTTCTTCGTTTGAGAGTGGATTTCTTTTAATTTATTTACAAAGCTTTTTCACCAACCGTGGTTTAATTTGTACTTAGAAGGAAAATAGAGAGGGGGTAATGTACCCATGCACCCCCTAAGCCCCCTCCCCTCATTTCCGGCACCTATGAATCCCATCCCAACTACGGAAGCCTTGTACTAAACAAACAATGCCAGAGGCTTTGTACCTGCCAGGGCTGAGTCACTGGTTCTAAACCTGCTCACATGACCAACGCCATTATTTGTTCACTATGAAGGACCGATAACAGTATGTGTTTCATATGAAGGACTGGCAACATTATGTGCTATGAAGGACCGATAACAGTATGTGTTTCATATGAAGGACTGGCAACATTATGTGCTATGAAGGACCGGTAACATTATGTGTTTCATATGAAGGACTGGCAACATTATGTGCTATGAAGGACCGGTAACATTATGTGTTTCATATGAAGGACTGGCAGCATGTGCTATTAAGGACCGGCAACATTGTGTTCACTATGAAGGACCGGCAACATTATGTGTTTCATATGAAGGACCGGTAACATTATGCGTTCACTACGAAGAACCAGTAACATTGTGTTCACTATGGAGGACCGGCAACATTATGTGTTCACTATGAAGGACCGGCAACCTGCTTATTTTTGCTGACAAGGGGGGAGAGGGGATCAGAACATTGCTTAAGAAAGAGAGAGCCAAGCAAAATAAAATAGGGCATTATAAAATAATTAAAAGTGTCAATGACGTGGATTCAAGGACCTTGGTCATCAGATTAAAAGTAGCTTAGAGTTTTTGATAACTATAATTCCTGTATTCTCTAATAACTTTTTATAATCTCAAGTAAATGTGAATTTTATTTTATTTTTTTAGAATTTCATGATTTTTTTACTTTACTTGCTTAGTACAATAAATTTAAATTCAGTTTACAACAGTATTTATTGGTAATTATTTTGAATCATTAATTTACACCACTACTTTGACAATTAACAGTAATTTATAAATTGTATGAAAAATAATGGTTATTTATGTGACCAAATTAAAAATAAGTTTGGGGTGGGGATAGGAGGGGCGAATTCTCAGTACATCTGATCGGGATTCGAACCCTAATCTCTTCGTAGTCTTCAAGAGAGTGACGCGTCATGCCATAGGCCACCGATGCCTATTACGTTATAAAAAAAAGTTGGCCAGTTCTTGATGATTGCGTTTTTAATCTAATGAAGTTCGTAGTTGGCGACCTTGTATTTCTATACAATGATGGGTACACCCACACAAGAAGTAATAACTATCTCTTATCACTTCCCAGTGAGTGTTCTGATAGTGATGGTAATCACCAGGTGCCTGAATGGGAGTGTTTATCTGCAGATCATTCACACACCGTCACCCGGTGTAGGTAGTAGCTTGACTCAGAAATTGTTACAGTGAAACCTGCCTTAAACGGAAAAGCAAGAGTCCAAGATATTTTCCCGCTAAAACCAGGTTTCCGTTTAATGAAGGTGTACTATAAAAATTAAACCAGGGACATGCACGTAATTGGGCTGAAAATCATAAAATAAAATACCGTACTCGTTATTACACAGTACTCATTATTCACAATATAAATGAACATATGGAAACATTACACTGAACAGAAAAACATTACTCACTTTGTTTTTATTTTTTACAATAGTCAAGAAGGGTTTTCTGCACAGTTTACTCTCTTGACTGCCTGACTTTCCACAAACACTTTAGCCTTAGAAATCACGATAAGCATATCAGAATCATTCCGTTGTAGGGCAAATTTATGCAGTTCCTTTACACTTTTGACAGCATCTTGATAAGTCTTCACACTACACTTTTCTTCTTCCAAAACAATGTAACTTTCCTATTCTTCTTCTTCTTCCCCTTTCCAACTTTCTTTAAAATTCTCAATTAAGGCATCGATATCCGTTGTGTCTGGTTCAGTATGCACGTTATTTTCTATGTTGAGGTAGTCTTCAGCATTACTGTTATTTAAAGCAGCTTCATTCATGTAGTTTTGTAAGTCATGCTGGTCATTCTCATTTTCTACACCAGCAGTAACTTCATTCATAGAAAATCCTGCTTTTTCAAAACACTTTGTCACAGTTTCTGGCAACAACCTCTTTACAGCTTGACTTATCCAAATAACCGCATCTAGAACCGAGACGGTTCTTGCAAGCTCAGAGGGGGATGATGTAAAATTCATACTGGCGAGCAAAGATTGCATTAATAATTTACGATAGTGCACTTTAACATTCTGGATGGTGCCCTGATCCATTGGTTGAGAAATACTTGTGGTGTTTGGAGGGAACCAAGCAAGTCGCACGTTGGAAAGTTCAATGTGGGGGTGGCATGATGCGATATCCAAAAACAACAAAACATGCTGGTTTTGCTTTTTCCTCCATGATCTGTGACGTCATCCACGCCTTTTTGTTGGCTCTCTACTCAACAGGAAGTTTCCGTATGTCCATGTTTTTGAAGCATCGTGGCTTTTCTGCCTTTCCGATAACTAAGGGTTTCTCCATTTCACCTGACATAAAACCACATAAAAAAAAGTCACCCTTTCTTTGCACAATTTTCCTTCCGAACATTTTTCACCTTTCAAACACAGTGATATATTCGGTAGCGCGCGGAATAACAGTCCAGTCTCGTCACCATTCATTATGTTTTCAGGTTCATACCCCTTGATTATGGCGGGAAGTTTAGCAACCCACTCTTCAATGGTTTCACTGTTTACATAACTAGATTCTCCACAAAAGTTCGTTAAAAACTATCCGATGTCTTTTGCGAAAACTCTCCAACCATCCGTTAGATGCTTTGAATTCAGTTTTCCCCAATTTTTGAGAAACTGTTTTAGCGTATTCCTGTACCATTGGACCCGACACGCGGTGATTTTTCGCCCTAACACTGACAAACCACTCCCACACTATTTCATTAATGTCTTCGTTTACAGTTTTCTTAAGTTCTCTTTTTATTTTTCTATTAGCACAGTTTTCTCACAGCTTCAAAATTTCCGTTTTCTTCTATAGAATCTCGTACACTTGAGTTTTACCGATGCTAAACATCTTCTTGATCTGCTTAACAGATAATTTATCCCTCTCACTCACATGAATAACTTTTACTCTCGTGTTTAGATCAAGCACAACTCTTGTCTTTGAAGCCATAATGACAACTGCCAGACTTAAGTAAAAGATACAGGCTTAGAGTCCATATTGAGTAAAATTTCCGGAAGGGACAAACAATAGAATTTAATACAGGTAGTGATGTACCGTTAAAAGCTGAATTCCAAAAGTGATTGACAAGTCATTAGCGCGGAAACTGGAAAGAACAGAGATAACAATAGAGGCAATAACAGTTCACAATTCTGTAAGCAAGGTAACAAAAGAACTAAGAAGGAGAAAGGAAATATACCGGACTTAACAGTTCAACTCATCTTAATATAAAGGAAGAGTTAGAGAAAACATCATTCAGTAGAATGTATAGGCTGCCAAACATTTTTCCAAACGATGCCCACCGTAACATTTGACATTTTCCATATAAAGGCTTATTTTGAATTCCGTTTCCGCGTTAGACAGTTTCCGTTTAATCCGGGGAATTTAACATTTTTTCAGCCCTAGAGTCACGGGACCGTAAAATATTTCCGTTTAAGACAAGTTTCCGCTTAATAAAGGGTTCGTTTAAGGCAGGTTTCACTGTATAATATATTAGCCTTTACATGACACTTGCCACGTGATTGTTTACCTGATTATACATTGTGGTAATACCCTGGTTATAGTCTGCTGACCAGATATTACTATAGTCTCTTCTGCTACACAAATAGTACTATGGTCTGCTCTGCTACACAGATAGTACTCTAGTATGCTACCCAAATAATACTGCAGTCTGCTACTCATATAGTACTATAGTCTACTCTGCTACCCAGATAATACTATAGTCTGTTCTTCTACCCAGATAGTACTATATTCTACTCTTATACCCAGATAGAACTATAGTCTTCTCCGCTACCCAGATATTACTACAGTTTGTTAGGGTATTCAGCGACTTGGAAAATAAGAAAAAGTCAAGGAATTTAGTAGGTCATGAAAAAGTCAAGGAATTTGATCAAATTTCTGGAACTATTTTCACACATTCTCTAAAAAAACACAACATTTATTTACAATAATAAAAATATCATATTTCTTCAATTTAATACTCACCTTGGATCTGTCTTACTGCAGCTTTCCCAGTTGAAAATGATAATCCCAATTCTCAAGGTCAACATGTGATTTTCAAGTTGCCTTTTCACATCCCAACCGGCTCTATTTAGCCAAAGAGTTAGGCGATCTTTAAATGCCTCATTATTTTATCACTGAAATCTAACTTAGATCACACTATCAGGCAGGACATCGCTTTAGGCTGAAATCTATTGACAGCTCATAGTGTGACATACGGCAATTTCAGAATGGGTATGCGTCTAAAAATAGTATTACATTAAATTGCAATCTTAATAAAAAATAATAGGCCTATATACTGATTGAAAAATTTGAAAATTAGCTCTGGAAAAGTCAGGTAATTTTAAAAAATAAACTTTGGCTGGACACCTTGTCTGGTACCCTGATTGTACTATAGTCTGCTATCCAGACAGCAGTATAGAATGCTCTGTTGATAGTACTATAGTCTACTACTTAGATAGTACCATAGTCTGCTACTCAGATAGTACTATAGTCTGCTACCAAGAAAGTACTATAGTCTTCTACCTAGATAGAATACTATAGTCCGATCTACCCAGATAGTCTTATAGTCTACTACCCAAATAGTATTATGGTCTGCATGCAACACTGATAGTACCATAGTCTGCTACTCAGATAGTAATAAGGTCTGCAACACTGATAGTACCATAGTCTGCTACTCAGATAGTACTATAGTCTTATAGTCTGCTATCCAGGTATATTACTATGGTCTGCTACACTGACAGTACCTAGTCCATCGGGTATCACATCATTGCAGGTAGTTAAGTTACAATTCCAGTAACATCCTGTCATGGTATCATATCGAGTGTCTCCACGATCGGTGATATCATATCAAGTGTGACGTCATGAGCTGACAGCTTGCAAACACTCCCTTTCCTTGTAATAACACGCAGCATCTTACAATCACTTAGCAGACTCGAGATGAAACATCAAACCTAGGTCCAAGCTCGGGGGACTGGTGTGGAGATTGTACAGAACGTAACTGTGAGACATCACAGGGAAGTTTAACTGTGAGACACACAGTGAGCTCCTCTCAGCCACGTGTACATGTAAAGCCTGTATAGTTGATTCCCCCGGCGCTAGTACAAGCCGGAGTGCGAATGCGCATGGTTGGCCCGCGGTGCGGAGGTCTGGAGCTATTAATACTAGCAGCAGGCCAGGATCGAACAAAGACCCTCCACGTGCTCATTGATAACTACCCCTCCCTACCACCCACCATTCATAGTGGCGCAGGCGTCGCAACTCTCCTGCTGGGAGTCGATACGGCCCCACGACTCGGTAGGGCTTGTGGAGGAGGGGGGCACGGTACGGGGGGGGGGG
>CABFWB010001668.1:66614-136749 GCA_902151455.1 Timema bartmani
GTAGGGTGATTGTGAGATGAAGTGGAGGACCTACAGTTTAACGTGGGATCCGAACCACGGTGGAGGCCTGGCATTCCTCACATTCACAAGTTGTGATTAATACACGTCTTGTCAGAGGTGAAGGAAGGGTTTGGCAATCAGATAAATCTGTGCCGGGACTGAGGATTGAACCCTGGACCTTCAGCACAGAAGTCTGACACCTTACCCCTAGACCACCAGGTCACCTAATTGAAGTTCCTTAGTCAATACTACGTAGGCCAGCGGCTCCCAAAGTGTGCTTCGCAAAGTATCTCCAAGTGCTCCAAAAAGAGATTGGAAAGAAAAATAATTAAAATAAATGTGACAAGATCTCAAAACTGTGAATTTATGTGGCCATTAACTGTGTATAAGTGTAGCGTAGAAATTAATTAGCTCCTGCAACATGCTGTGAAGCAGTGTAAATAGCCAGTATTATAAAGCCAAAGTGGTTGTCATGCATCATCTGTCAGCTTTGCCCACCTGCACCTTATTGGAACCATGTGAAACATCGAGAACGTCAGCAAAGCACACAGACTGCACGTGGTGAAACCAAATAGAAGACACTCGACGGTGCTGGATAACCCCATCTCTGTGAGAACTTTGGCGGCTTTCAGATAAGATGGTTAGCTTAGACACCTTTCCAAAATTATTTTCTGGGGATTTCTACTGCATATTAAAACCTCAAGTTTCTTCGCCCCCTCATTCAGTTGCAGTTCAGTCATTATTTAGTGGAGAGTCAAAACAGATCAAGTTGCAGTGCAGTGTTATTTATAGGTACTTTTGGTGGGTGATTTTTAATTTAAGTTTTTTTAAGCAATTAGTTAATATAACTTTTCAGATCTTCTGTCTTGAACTCGAAACACCTGCCCGTTGTAGGTTTTTCGGAGCACCTACTTAGTAATTCAGAAGATATCAATTTTCTTTCAATGGATCGCTGGCTGCTTAACAGGTATGTCCAAATATTATGTTAAATAATTTTAATTGTTTTTTTAACGTTGAATAGTATTTATCTGTGAGGGTCTACTAGAATGAGAGCCTATGTCACTAAAACATTTAACAGTTATGAAAGCTAAGAAGTCACGACCTATAAGAGATAGGGGCTACATCCGAATAGTCTACTTCACGCGCCGTCAACTCTTGACGTTCACTTGATAGTTACTTTGGCAATCACGTGATCAAGTGTAGATCCGTCCTCATAGTCACGAACTGTGCCATTGCACCCCTCACACACCCTTGAGTCCAAGGGTGATGGCAAGTCACCCTAGATGAGTTGTTTGACAGCAAATAGTTCATTTTTTCGTCTGCTAGAGGTAAAGCTCATAGAGTGATGTGATCTGTAGGCGAGTTTTCGCGATTGACTTGGCTACGTCTTGGTATCGAGTGTTTTCGAGTAAGTGGTTCTGACCAAGGTGGAGTGCGAAAATGATTTTGATATATTTCTCTTAAACAAAAATGGTGGTTGAGGTGGAGTAAATTTAACAGCTGGTAGGTGAAGTTATGTAATCCTACTACAGGCAATCTATGGAAAATTAGCTTTTTATTTTTAGTTAGATTGTTCCTTATTTTGACTAGTCCTAATATTTACACAACATGTCAAGCTATACATATCTTTCCAAAAATAACCTTCATATGGTAATATGTAATATTAAATAGGCCTAGATCATATAGTAGCCTACTTTCTTTTGTCCAAAACTAAGCGGTTTTTAAGTACCTACCTACAGTCATGTATTCATAGCTAGTAATTGCTGTCCATTTTAATTTACAAAAACTTAAAATCCATTGACTATGAAGTTATACTTATTTAAATCTAACATAAGAAGTGATGCTGTTTTGAAATTGGCGCGCAAATTCTTGGCTCATTGGCTGTAACTATACTATTTAGTCTGGTCGAGGAAAGCGTTATCAAACCGAGCTTCGTTAACGTCGATATCATGTCAACTGTGAAAACGCTCTGGTCGTAAGCATCGATACTAGGTCAACCGTGAAAAAATGCCTTGGGATAACGGGCTGATAAATGGCGTTTAAAATAGTTTCTAAGCTCATTGGTAGGAAACAGCACTGTGAGTGTGGAAAGGTTAGTTTGCTGTCCAAATAGTATGTTGCAGTCTTCGATCTCAAGTGTGTGATAAGTGTACATTTATAAAGTCATGTGTACTTGACTATTCGGATACAGCCAGGGTATATAAACGATTAAAGAGTAAATAAGGACTTTTCAGTCTATGCATTTTATTTTACTGTACATGGCATATTATCCATATTGTTGCAATTTCAACCAAACAGATTTTAACTCACCTTAATAGTTTTAAAGTTTTGGACCGATTGGTAATAACCAGGGCCCGGAAGTTGATGACATTATATATTTTTTCTGTGAAGTCGATTGCAATGCTAACTTCTATATAAACACATTTTGACGTTGATATCGAAAACATTACTTTTATTGTGCATATTTTTGCATTTTTTTTATACAGTTTGACATTTTTTGACATTTTTGCAGCATTTTTTGAGGCATTTTTTCCTGTTTTTATTCTTATCGTGCATTTAATATAATTTTTAGGATCATTACATAAAAATAGTAACTCACCACGAATAATGCACATATTCACAAATTCATTATTTACATTTACTTAAAGCATTAATTTTCTCTTGTAATTATTAGTACGGCTGGAGATGAAACAATAAGCGTAACCTAATGTTTTCTGACAGAGCAGTACTAAATATGAAATAAATTAAGAAGGAAAAGTACATACATTTTTAGATTCTTATCTTGTATATGTTTCAATGGTAAACCCCAGTGCTGGACAACTGGCTAGCTTGGAATTTTAGGAATGTAAGGCTTTGTTTACCTTAGTGTTACAGTCACAATTGTTTAGAATGTTGCTGTTAGTTAGTTGAGTAGATTAGTGTCAGTTTAAATTGTATCTCGCAAGCTAGTTGACTTACTACTGCTGGTGAGTTTTAACATGGAACTCGGCCGCACAGGCAGGGGTGGAAAGAGTGACAACGTTCACTTGTCCATGAACTGGTCCGCGCATGTGTACATGTTGTTTTTGCCACTGCGCAACCTCCAAGAGTTTCATGTTAAACCTGTTGTACTTTCATATATTTGTGTATTTCTAAGTGAGCAGGATGTTGAAAATCAAAACATCTCAACCCTACCATTTACAAAAATTAGTTAACGAGTTTGGTGAAAGTGTTTTTTCTACAGACAAGAGAGTATTATTTTGTAAATTGTGCGAGTCGACAGTTTCAGCAGAAAAAAGTTTTCTGTTACTCAGCATATTGGTCTTGAGAAACACAAGAGTGCTTTAGAATGGACAGCAACAAAAAAATTAACTCAAAAATTGTTGTTCTAAAGTGCTTCAACCTATAAAACCAAATCGTCTCCTTTTAATCAAGAGTTGTGCGAAGTATTGTTGTCAGCTAATATTCCACTCGGAAGTAAATCATCCTAAATTTCGCGAGTTTTTAGAAAGACACGAATAATTCAATACCAGATGAATCCACTCTGCGTAAAAGCTATGCGAGCTTGTGCTATGGGAAAACTCTAGATAAAATACGAAGCAGTGTGTGTGGAGAAAAAATCTTGGTATCAATTGATGAGACAATAGATGTAGAAGGCTTCTATGTAGGTAACGTAGTTATTGGAACTCTTGAACTGAATACTGTTGGTCAAACATTTCTCTTAAATACAGAAATCTTCTATAAAGTCAACCTATTCACAATCAACAAGTTGTTTGATAAATCCATGTTCCTGCTTTGGCCTGGTGGTATTAAGCATGATAATGTTCTTCTATTTGTAAGTGATGCTGCGCCGTGTATGGTTAAAGCAGAAACTGTAATTAAAGCATTATATTCTAAAATGATTCACGTAACATGTGTCGCTCATGCAGTACACTGAGTTGCTGAAGAGGTGAGAAAGAACTTTGGAAATGTTCACCAACTAGTGTCAAACGTTAAAGTATTCTTAAGAGCAGCCATCTAGAGTACTTGATTTCAAGACTGTGGCACCTGATGTACCCTTACCACCTCAGCCAATAATTACACGATGGTGTACATGGCTTCATGCGTGTTCTATTATTGTGACCATTAGTGTTTTAAAAACAGTTGTGAACAGATTTGACAGTGAAGAGGCCGTATCTATCAAGATTGCACAAGATATGCTCTCAGATCGCAAAATTGAGGGAAACTTTATAGCAAGGCTAATTTCAGTATTTTGACCCTAACCGTAACAAAATCAGAAACGCTACTGTTCTTATCACAACACTACAGCTCAAGAAAGCTTCAGGCAAAATTGGAGAAGCAGTGTTTGCAAAACTTCAGAATGTGTTGATAAAAAATTCGGGATTCAAAACAATGTGTAAAATGGTTGAGTGACTCTTTAGAAGACATTAAAGAGGACACATCACCAGGTGACATTCCGATCACCTGAGAATCTGAAGATGACCTTCGTTGTGCATTGCAATGCAGAATAAGGTGAAATCTAAGATGCACTTTTATCTCTATATCATTCTCACATGCACACAAATGTTCTGACTATTTTATTATTTATAGTGGGCAGATTGGTTATACAATATTTATTAATTTATTTCTCCTTTTGCAGGATTCCCCCATTACCATAATTGGACAATAATAATAATAATTGGATTTTAAATGAATTATTAATTTTTATGAGCATCTTTTGTATTTTTTAGAATAAAAAAATCGAGTTTTTAAGCGCGTCTTTTTTGTTTTTAAGGGCATTTTTCTTATTCTTGAGAGCTTTAATACAACATTTTTAAGTGCATTTTTGGGGTTTTTAAGAGCATTAACTTCCGGGCCCTGGTAATAACCTTGAAGCGGCAAGCAATGTGACGTCACCAAACGATGAAACAAGATGGCCACTCGCAGTTAACAAGCAATGTTATGTTTGTATTTAGTTATTTATTTATTTAACTATAAAGTATACAATATATGATTGAATATAAAAGTCTCAGTCTCCTTCTCTGCACTAATTTATATATATATATAGGTCACAATATTTAACAACTACTCTAGTCATGTGACTCAACTACTATAGTCATATATATAATTTATATATTTAACATTTTATAATATACAACAACAATACAAAAGTACCTGCGAGAAGAAACATTTACATTACCAAACGTTACTAAACGTTAACTTGGAAATCACGGTTCCTCAATCAATTTGTTTTAGTAAATACCTGGTCCTTATAATTATTTATTTATCAAACTGATACTAATAGTATTTTTCAATTGTAGCGTGGAAGAAGATGGAGCAGTTGCTAGTGCTAGAAATTATGTACAGGATAAAGATTTTTTGAACGAATCAGCGACAGCGGGTGTACCAGAACCTCCTGAAGTGTTAAAGCAACTGCCTAGTACTAGTTATTCAGAGACAAGTGCCACAGGGAAAAGAATAATAAAACGGAAGTATCACGATTCCTACTTGAATATTGGGTTCGTTGAGACTAATGACAACAAACCCAGTGCGTAACTTGCGGCAAAGTGTTGCCAAACGGTGCGATGTTCTCATCAAAGATGCACCGTCATTTTGAAGGGGTCCATCCAGAATGAAAGGGCAAACCGACTGATTTCTTTAGAACGGTGAACTTACACAAGCCCAGAAAATTATATCCTATCACTCAAAAAACCGTTAACGAAAAGCCTTTGATGGCGTCCTACTTAGTCAATTACCGAGTTGTTCAAGCTGGCAAAGCCCATACCATCGTTGAAAACCTTATCAAGCCTTGCGTAAAGGGCATAGTTTAATGTTTGCTGGATGGAAAAGCCATGAGACTAGTTGCATGAGCTATCTGCTTATTAAAATTAAAATGATATAAAATTAAATTTAGTTCCGGAGGACCAGTTTTAGTAACACTAAAACAGAGGCGGGATTTGAACGTTGATATTTAAACTGGAGTTTGTGGAGCCTACCTTTGATGGATGTCTTCGGCTGGAGATACACAGTTGAGTCTGAGAACGATGGTCTTCTTTGTAATTAATTTGATAGAGGAGCTCCCCTAAACACTCGCATTTTATGAGTACATATGAAATATAAAATAGAACCCAAAGAGTGACATATTATAATACAAAAGGTCGCACACTAAATGATTAACACAGAGGATGTGATTTGTTCTTCTTAGGAACGAGGGCTACAGAATATCACCGAGATGTGACCGAGAGAGGTTTTTCACGCACACACACTGTCTCTTGAGTACTACATGCCAACTGTAACAGGGTTGACTAGGGGGGAAGGAAGAGGGTAAAGAGGGTAGCGAATTCCAAGAAATATGCAGGCACGTAAAGTAGATTGAGGGGAAATAGGGGAGAAAATAACCAGAGAACGGTACCTAACAACAAGCAGTATTTTTAAGTAAAAATAGCGAATAATGGAATATTCAACACTAGTAGACACAGTTCCTTTATCAAATAACATAACCTCGTGACGAATCGGGGGCTTATCAGAGGACGTGAAAGCAACTTCACTTTCACAAATAAAATGCACTAAATCTTCGCTCCAAATAGATGAATCAATGGATGTTGCCGAGATGGCTTATTTTAATAGTATTATGTGCTAGGTACAAATTATTGAGAGTTTTTTTTCTCAAGCAGATCTGCTTCTCTGCAAGCCCTTTATGAGTAACACAACTGGTGCTGAAATTTTCAAATTAATAGAAGAATTTTTTTTTCCGCAGTGAATGGCATCCCATGGGTTAACTGCGTTGATGTGTGCACAGACGGTGCGAAGGCCATGGCTGGGAAGACATCCGGTGCTATCTCAAGAATAAAACAAAACGTCAGGGAGTACCACTGCGTCCTCCACCACCATGCCCTTGATGTGAAAAAAATGCCATCCTCCCTAAAATAAGTTTTGGATGAAAACGCGAGAGTAATTAATTTTTTATCAAATCACGACCTAGGAATTGCTATTCAAAATGTGTGATGACATGGAGAGTCGACTACATTTTACATACGTATTTACTTCTTCACACAGAAGCACGATGGCGTTCTCGTGGCAAAACTTTAACTCAGATCTTCGAAATGAAGGCTGAAGTTAAAACTGTCCTGATTGACAATGATTTCTCTTTGGGAGACAAGTTGTGTGATAAGAGTTGGCTTATGAAATTGGCGTATTCCTCAGACATTTAAATAAAAGGTTAATGACTCTCACTTCTAGGAAACGCAGTAACTGTTTTTGACGCCAGCGATAAAATACAAGCGTTTAAAAAGAAAATCAAGTTTTGGGTGGAATCAATGAAAAATCGAAATCTAGATAGCTTCCCATTAGTAAAATAATTTAGAGATCTAAATTCCGAGATTCCTGGAGATATCTTAAATGACTTTCACGTTCACCTAGCTAAGTTTCCTTGATAATGGCAACTGTTATTTTCCCAAAGAACTCAAAGAAAAAATAATAAAGAAAACTTTTAGATTGTAAACCCATACTCTACTGTGTCAGAAAAGCCACTCTGTCTGACATCGCAGCAGAATGAGTGCTTGATTGATTTGACATCAGATTCTGTGATAACTATCAGAACTAGGTGTCAGCTAAGAGACGAATTTGAAAGGTTTTTTTTTACATAAAGCGAAAATCCTCCTCCTGCCCTTTGCAACAACTTACTTATGTGAATCAGAATTCTATGCCTATGTGACTACTAAAACAAAATACAGTGTCAGCTAAGAGACGAATTTGAAAGGTTTTTTTTACATAAAGCGAAAATCCTCCTCCTGCCCTTTGCAACAACTTACTTATGTGAATCAGGATTCTATGCCTATGTGACTACTAAAACAAAATACAGATCCGCCTCAATGCAGCGCCAGATATTTGGTTGCAGATGTCCCAAATTCAACCAGATATAGCCATATTGTGCAAATAAAAACAGTCCCATCCCTCTCATTAGAATCTAGGTTCACGGTCCATACTTTACTGTCGCTTTATGTAGCTGTGAAAATTGTTTTAAATACCATATCAATGTGGTTAACATATTGTGGATTTACAATACCGGCTTTGAATTCGTTAGGTCTATCAAATGAGTTGCCTCACTTAGATCTTTTTTTCGTTATGCAGCTAGGTAAGATCCTCATTTCTCTGATATTAGTGGAGAAAATAACATTTCGAATAAAATAGAATTGGATGCTTAACATGCCCAAGTGCTTATAAATTTGTTTCCATCGTGAATAGTGCTGTAATTCAATTTAGTATATATTGTAACTATGTAGGTCTAGGTGAAAATATTGCCAACCTATTCCAAATACATGTGTATGCAAAATAAAAATTTTGAACAACGATATTTAAAGTTCCAATTTTCAATGACTTTCAATGAGAAAAATTAAGTTTATATCCAAATTTAGGCTATTTAGATATCGAAAAATAATTCGTGCTTATGCTATACGATAAGATATCGAGTAAAAACTTAAAAAATGCAGTTCGGTAAAAACAGCAAAAAATGCACATACAGTACGTACCTTTGGCATCAGGGCAACGATAATGCTTCGTGATGAATTTCTCTCCTGAAAAATGCTCTGCGATTCAAAAAGTTTGGGAACCACTGACGTAGGCTATTTTAGAAACTTTCCCTAAACGAGGAAGGCAGGACTGCTCACACTTTTCATATGACAATGACATTTTCTGATATTCCTACAGTAAAATACCATTTATGGATGGGTGTTTTAAAATTTTGTCCGCTGTTAGGATATGCGCATCTAGCAGTATCCGCATCCGGTATTGAGAAATTCTGTTATTGTGAAATTCTTTTCATCGTGAGAGCCAATGTTATTTTGCTGAAGAAATTTAAAATGTCCACTATAAAGAAGAATCTGCCATTATGAGGTGTCCTTTAAGGGAGATTTCACTGCATTTTGCTTAGTTACATTTATTGATTCATTAGCTAAAAAATAACCAAAATAGACTACATCTGCTTGACGACGTTATTACTATTGTTTTACAAGGTTAGAAAGTAAATTATTTTAATTAAGTAACGCAACAAGATAAAAATATAAAATATTGAATGCCTCAAAGAAGCCATTTGGAGTGTTTTTATTTTGGTAACTAAAAGAAAATAATTTACAAGTGCTATAAATTACGTTTTGTTTGGTTCATGTACAAAGATGAAAGAAATGTTTGAAAGTAAGTTTTATTCCAAAAACTTAAACTATTCGGATGAATATCGCATCGTAAATGAGCTGATTTCTGTTTTCATGTTTTATAGAGCCTTAATTTTACAGAAATTAGGCTACAATATTTAGGAACTTTTGGCCTATTAGTGCGAATTAATTTTAAAATTGTTTGAAAGATAAATCATTTTCATAATTTGTTTCACGGGAGGACCGAAACATGTTCCAATATTAATTCTCAATCTTGGATCAATCTTTATTTTAGGTTATTTAACCTCGATTAATCAATGTTTAAATCGATTCAAAGGATACTATCTCATAAAATATAATGAATCGATTCTTTCTTTAGCATTTTCAAAAGGAAACCAAACATAATTAGTATAGAAACATTTGATTGATTTATGGTTTTTAACCCCCTTATTTTTACTTTATGAACATTTCAAAACAAGGTTTAAAATTCTGGGCCACACATTTGTATAGTTAAATAATATCTAATTTATATTATAATTAGACATGTAGCTAAGGGTGATATTATGTGTTATAACGCACATATCAAATTACTATATAATTTAGATGAAAATTCTGGTGTTGGCGAACCCACGCCTGAAATATCAAATTATATTACATTTGATTAAAATCGCCTTTTAAAGATATTATATTATTAATAAGCTACCACATGAAACATAGCTGACCTCGGTGGTCCTGGGGTAAAGTACTCGCCTCAGAGCCCGATGTTAGTGGGCTCAAACCCAGCCAGGGTCGACGGGATTTTCTTGAGTGATAAAAATCCGTAGCACAATTCCCTTCGGAGGGGAAGTAAAGCCATCTGTCCCATATCGATTAAGGCATGTAAAATAACCTTGGAAGGTATGTGAAAATACGTGTCTCAGCAAAATTGGTAGTCCCTTTCGCTATCGCTCATAGAAATTCTTGTGTGTTGTGTGTATAATCATTTGGTTCAGAAAGTGCAAGCTAAAATACCTCAAATAAATAAAAATATATGAGAAATAAGTCATAATTCGAGGCATTGTTTGTCGATTTAAGACTGCTTTTTTCTGTGGTGTGGGAGCTTGTGAATCAATAGAGATGTAGGCCTATGTATTCATTAAGGAACCGCAAGACAACTTTGTGTTATTTTAACATTGCGTCTCACTAAACGCCCAGGATATTCGTATATTTAAGGCAAGGGTGTAATAGGGATGAGGAAAGTAGAGTTAAGATACAAATTTATCCGTATTAGCATGGAGGGAGTGTGGGAAAACACCTCATTACACCCTTCTGGGTTTCGAGCCCCAACATCATCACCGGCAAGCCAAATGGCACTGACAGCTTTCTACAGGTGGCATGGGTGAGTCAAAGCTGGATTACAACATTGCTAAAGTTGAGTGCTTGGTTCCACCAAACTCCCTCCCTTCTTTTTCTATTAAATGTAATCCCAGAGGCTTGCTTGATCATAGCGACTGGTGTTGATACGTGGTTAAAATATCATGCTTGTTTTAGGCCTAGCCTCCCCCCTTTCTTTAATCACAAGTGTGAGTGCGCAACTGTGCGGCGCATAGGCCTATACAGACATTCATTCCAGTTGGCGTCATGTAACAGTAAGTTGTGTACAATGTCTTAAATAAGAATAGTGCGTTTTACACCTCTATATAAAGTGTCAACAGGCCCAGTCACCCAACAACTGCGCAAATATTTACGAAATAACACGTAAAAAACTGTCCGTCAGGTAATTCACAAATCCGTTTTGTGAATTCGCGTTTGGAAGCGATGCCATTCGCCATTTTTAGGTTCGCACTATCAGCAAACAGTAATGATTTGTCGTGTGTTTGAATTTAAGATTCGTGAGACCAAAGTATAAATAATGGTCAAAAAGTTCGACGTGGCACACATAAATAAGTTTGACGGCAAAAATATCATCAATGGAAGTTTCAGATGAAATGTGCCCTAAGGGCAAAAGGAGTTATTGACGTTGCAAAATGCACCATAGGAAATCCGGAAATAGACAAAGAGAAGGAACTAGAATAGTATAACAAAGACAACTTAATCACTATGTTTACACAGACTACAGCAACTATCAGAGATCACATTAGTTGAAAATTGTGACTCATTTAAAGAAATGTTAGAGAAATTAGACTATCTTATAGCAAAATTCGGAAATTAACAAAATGCTAGCCCACGAGCGCTTTCATCAATACAAAATGAATGCCAACGACTAAATTGCTCAGCATATTGCCAAGATCGAAAATCTCGCGTGACAAGTGAGAGAGACTGGAGAACAACTTAGTCATGTTACTGTAATGACTAAAATTCTTGGTAGTCTACCTCCCAAATTTCGAAACTTAAGACAAGCTTCGCTTTTACTCAACGAGGCTAGACAGACGATCTCAAGTCTTACATCAAGTGAACATTCGGAAAATGCATTTTAAACTTCGACAAAGTTGAACAGCGATTTTCAAAAATATAATAACTCCCAAACATGTAATCAAAAACAAAGGAATATATCAGGAAAACCAAGAGTATCGTGCTATAATTCCCAAATAAAAGGACACTATGCAAGTGACTGTCGTGCACCAAAGAAACCCCGAGGAAACGGACAGCAAAACGTTCAAAGTGACCGTTACCAACAGGGTCACTTCTCAGCATTCCGTGCAGAGCAGCAGGTTGCCATGCAAATGTTAGCAGTCGCCACTGAAGATAACTAGACAATGGACAGTGACGCTTCTGCAAACATGACTAATCGTCGTGATTATTTTTTCAAAATTTGAAGAGACTGAACAATACGAGTGTTGTGCTTGGAAACAACCCAGGTATTTCTGTGGGGGGAGTTGGAAACATTAAAATAAAAAATAAAAATGATCAAAGGTAATTGGTGTGACTCAATCATCACAAATGTGTTGTACATTCCTGAATTAAGAAAAAGTATTTTCTCCGAAGGTATAATAACTGGAAAAGGAATGAAGATCCTTAAGGAAGATAGATATGCAGAAGTTTACGAAGATGGTGAGCTATTAGTAAGTGCGATTCGTGAAACCAACATTCGGAATTGGATGTTATTCCGTACAGTGATCTCACATACTTTATTCCAGTTCAAATTTAATCTTATATGCTATCGTAAATAATTCTACAAATAAAACCAGCAAACACTTTTTCTCCTCATGTGGTTTTAAAAACAAAATAGGTAGGTACACATGATTTTCTCTCTGGAGCGTAACATGCCATACCTTGACCAGGAAACTACCTAACGTTGGTAATTCTCATTCCTGCCGGGCTCCCAGGAGGAGCTGGATCTCATGCAAGGTCTTCCCTTTGGTCTCTGGCACAAAGAAGTACACCCCCAGTCCAGATATGGCGCAGAACAAACCCAGCATCCAGACGGTGAAATGGGGGCCAATCAACGCCTGAAGCGGGAAGAAAGCGCGTGTGATGCAAAAACTCAGTATCCAACAAACGCAGGATGCGACGCCAGCACCCTTACTCCGGATATTCATCGCGAACATTTCGCTCATCATTAGCCAAGGGATAGGACCAAACGCTGGAAAACACACGTTAAAATACTAGCTTAGAGATTCAATCCTTATTATATATTTAGAGAAATTCTGTGTGAATGGCAACGGGTCAAGGCTAATTTTTCGAAAACAAGCTATTTGAAAATCAATTAATCGAAATCAATTTACCGAATACATAACCATCGAAAGTAATTAAGTCAAAAATCAATTTCTTAAACCATCAATTTTCAGAAAGGTAAGTTTGTCGAAACCACATTTTTCGAAAATCAATTGCTCGAGAATCAATTTCCCGAAGTGAATTTACCAAAAATCAATTGTTTGACAGTCAAATAATAGAAAACCAATTTTTCATACTGCAAATAGAATTATTTTCTACCAATATATCTAGCGAACTGCGAGTTTTCCGGAAGCTATTTGATCGAGAATTAATTTTTCAAAAATATTAAATATCTATTGAAAATCTATCGAAGAATGCTATCGTGAAACAAGTTTTTCAAATATATATATATATATAAAATCTAAATTCTAAACTTTTTTAAAAACGTTAATAAAACAACGATTTTATTTAAATGTATTCTTTACAATTCCTCACTACCCAGCAAAGCAAATTGAAGTAAATCATTTTTATATTTATTGATTATTTATTTTAATAGTTATTAATATTATTAACACTTCTAAATTAACTATCGTAAAACAAGTTTTCTAAAGAAAATGGTAAATATATATTTTTTAAATCTATGAATGCACAAACCCTTTTTAAAACACTAAACAAAATAATCAAAATTATTTTTACTTCCTTGCTATCTTACAGGTAGAGAAAATATTGTGGACGTCAAAAAAATCGAACTCGAGATTTTGATGAATCTCGACGTTTCTCGTCGTTTCGAATCCGAAAAAGTTGTTTTTGCATTTCCGTCTGTCTGTCTCTCTGTACCTCCGACTAGAGCCTAAACTATTTTACCGATCGGGCTAAAACTTGGTATCTAGGTTTTTCATAGGGTTGCTCCGAGGTGTTTTTGGAATTGGCTATCTAACCCTAAAATTAAGGGTGGTTTACAGAAGGGCAAAAAGAGAAAGAGTCAATTTTCTCAAAATAGGCTCTAACGATTTTGATTAAATTTCATTCCAAAACATTTATAAAGATTGTAAACAAAATGGCTACTCTTAATATTTCGGCAAAACGACATTAAGGGCTCCGGTCTGATGCATAAATTCTCGATTTTTATCATATCTCTAAAACTATTTGAGATATGAAATTACTTATTTTTGCAAATATGTTTATAATTATTATATGTATTTATAGTACAAATATTTTATTTGAAACATATTTTTATAAAACCAATAACTTTCAAGCAATACGCGAATACATATATTTTTTGAACACTAAAAAAGTAGTGCGACCGTAATTAAAATCTAACCCGAAATGTTGATGGATGTCGACGGCTCATGGCCATCCGAACCCTAAAAAGTGGTTTTTGCAATGCCGTCTGTCTGTGTGTCTGTTTAACCTTAAAATTAAGAGTAGATTAATAAAAAGCGAAAAGAGAAAAAAAATCGATTTTTTGAAAATAGGTTGTAACGATTTTGATTAAAATTTGTATCTATAAGTTGATTAAGATCACAAATAAAATGGCTATTTTCATTTTCCCATGAAAATGACTTTTAGGGTACTTTACAGAAGCAGAAATTTCCGTATCTCCGCAGCTATTTGAAATGCTAAATAACTTATCATTGCACAATTGTAGTACTATTAAAGATTAAAAACTTTTATTTGAAACATATTTTTATAAAACTAACAGTTTCTGAGATATTAAAAAATATATGAATACAATTTTGTGAGCTTAAGTTGTAAAGAGATACTACTTAAGTTTAAACGCAATAATACTCCAATGCCATAGATTAATTAAATATAAGTAAGTTTCTCAAAAATATTATGTTATTTTTGCTTAAACCTCTTAAGAGAAATGTTTGTGCAATAATGATTTATCTTCGTTTTAAACTCTATACTAAATATTTACATTTTTTATTGGTCACATTTATAAATGAGGAATTTAATAGCAATGCGATGACCTGAAGATGTACAACACCTAATAAAACGCTGATAATATTAACCGGAAGTCGAAATGACTCTGACGACGATGACTCTGGTGTCGACCCTCGTGTATTCAATATCGATCTTTTTTATTGGTTCAAGCCATTGATATCTATACTATAACTGGATGAACATCTGTAGCTGAAATTTTCGAGCTGTCATGTCGTCTGCATATTATTGTGTAAGAGAGAGAAAACTTTCGGGTATCTCTTTCTCTCTTACACCCAAACAAGGCAAAGTGGCATTTTGATATCGTTCATAATTTGATTGAATATATTAGATATATCAATGTGGGATTAGTTAAATAAAATAAATATGTTAGCAAAAACATTGAAGAGCAAAACAAAGTTTGAAACTTGTGAGTTTTTTCTTTAAATAAGTTGATGTAGGCTAATATATACGATGATTTTTGAAGGAAGCTCGTTTGGAAGGCTTTAATCTCGTAACAGAATCCTACCCCATAGTAGTGTTTAAGTATGATAAAAGACCTTCCAGAGGGGAATTTCTACTTCCATTCTAAATGTCCGTTTATCCTACCAACATACTAATATATAATAGTGTTCTGGTACGAAATAAAGCCTTACAGATTGGTATTCTTACTAAAATCAGGGTTTAGTAGATACCGTACTTCCTACAAGCCTATAACCTAAATTATCATTTGAACGTAGGACTTCTACACGACGTACGTCATTCAAACAAATGTAATAAAGTTTTTATCTAACTTGTTTCATTATAAATATTGAACTTTCAACATAATATGGTTTCTGAAAGCAATATACAAGATTAAAGCCAACTTTTTAAAAAATTGTGATTTAATAATACTTTCTACAATCCTATAACCTAAGTGATCGTTTGAACGTATGGCAACTACACAAAGTTTGTAATTTAAAAAATGTAATCAAGTTTTAAGATACCTTATTCATTATATTTATCGAACTTTCAATATAAAATAGTTTTTGAAACCAATATACAAGCTAATAGCCAACTTTATATATAAGTGTAGTCTTGACAGACTATAAACAAAATGGATGATAACTACATATTTAAATATATCAAAGATTTTATTCGTATTTGTACAGTATTACTGTAGCATCCTCAGATGAGGAGGCCACAAATAATACAAGGAAAATACCAAAACAAGGGAAACAACAAGAGTGAGTGCTCATNTGTGGTATAATACTTCACTATTTTCAAACAATAGCACTTTTATTAATCCGAGATATGTTTTTGCATAAGAACATTGAAAGAAACCGTTAAATCTTTCCCCCCACAATGAAGCAGACGATAAACTTGAGCGTCACGCTTTGGACCTTGGTAACGCGTATGTTTATTTCCATCCAGTATAATATAGAGATCACTGGTCCAAACATACAAATGATGACATTAATTCTTTAAAAATAAAATTATAAAATTCAAAACTGGGACTCAAAAAATGTTTTACATAAGTATAGTGCAATTTATGCTTGGACTTGCTGGTGTATATTATTTAGTTTCACATATATTATATTATATATTTCCATTTTTAAACAATAGAGCTAGAAAGTCCGTGTGGAGTCCCGTACCATTTATTTTATACTTAAATACATTACAACTTCGCAAATTAAAACAAATTTATTGTTATTTTTATTGGATATTTATTTTAATGTTAATATTTTTTATGAATGCAAAAAAGTTAAAAAAAAATAAAGTTATTTAATTTCATTAAATTTATTCTTTAAACAGAAACTAGTATTAGTACCCAATGTTGTGTGAAACAACTCGCAAATAGTCACACACGTTCCCATGTTGGGCCCACCCAGCAACAATTCACCTCAACCTTTCCATACTGTTTCGGTATTTCTTAATTTTACGAGAAGGTTCCTGCCCACTGGTATACTACTCAATTCGGAACTCATTGAGAGACTGCTTCATCTTGATTGCTGAGAGTAATTTACAAATACTGGGATGGCTTTCAAAGATATGTTGTTGGAACCCTCTGTGCCATCCTTCTATATTGTTATTTGTCTTGGGTAGCCCCTGAAGAACACTATCGTAACAGTTTCAAATTTGGTGTGCGTAAATTGGAGGGCGACGGTTCAAACGACTATCTGGACGCCCAATCCACACGTATTCAATATAATCTCTAATAGGTTGTGCTTCTTGGTGCAATACATTGCTATTGCAAGAGGAATAAAAAGTGTCCACGACTTCTTCAGTAGGAACAAATGAAAGAGCGGGTAACATTCGAAGGCTTAGTGAAAAATCGGTATCATTCTCATACTGTTGTTTCAAACAATTTGTTTGAATTTTACGAAAAATACACTGGCAAAAATGAAAGAAACAGCCACGATGATTTGTAAGAGGATACTCATCCTTTATTGCATTTATCAATGATCAAAATCAGTCATAAAGGTCCGAGAGCTATAAGCTGTCTCTAACTCCTTCATTTTTCTTAAAAGACGAGAGTAAGTTCCTTGTCTCTTGTCCGCTAGAAGTGCATACACAAGTGGGATGAAGTTATTTGCTTTAAATCCGTGAATAGTATACATTTGCTCAGATAGGGGTGGAACAATCTTGAATATTCCATCAGCATACCAATGCTCGGAACGTCCACGTCTTGATCATCTTTATTAATCCAAGAAATAATAAATTCTAATAGTATGTGGCAGATTATAAACTCACGGTGAAATCGTGTTGCTGGAAACAGCCAAGCTCAAGGGAAGCTTGTCCAAGTTGACGGCCAAGTTCCCGGAAGAAGCTCTACACACACCTTGCTCACTTCCAAGACTCAACTGTAATGATGGTCTGATCCGCAACGTCGTGCTCGGTTACCAACTCAATCGCTGGTAGAAGCTCTGAATTTGTTCTGGAAGGTCACCCGATTTATTTGTTTTCCTCTCCTAACACGTAGGTTCTAGTTGTATATAAACCGCTGCCCCTTGCATCATTTTTGTATTCATTTCCAACGACTCATCGAAGGAGCATCCTTGAGAACTTCAAGTACTAGTTGACTTACAAGTGGTGATCACGATGTTTGACGCGTCGGTCCCGCCTCCTCACCGCAGATAATATAATATCTGACATAATTTGATTTAACATTTAGTATTTTTGATAGGGAGTTTGTAAACTGTTTTGCTATGTCCATATGTCGTAGTTTTATATGCTGGGGTTTGTAAACTGTTTTGCTATGTACATATTACATAGCTTTGAAAGTCAGAGTTTCTGAACTGTTTGGCTATGTCCTTGTCCATATGACAAAGTCTTTATTGTTAGGGTTTCAGAGCTGTTTTGCTATGTCCATATTACATAGTTTTGAAAGTCAGAGTTTCTGAACTGTTTGCTATGTCCATATGACATAGTCTTAAACATTTGGACGATTACCTGGCACCCTATACTGTGTGGCCATGTTCCAGATGGTATAACCTTTTAGATCGGGAAAAGGGGG
Source organism: Timema bartmani (assembly GCA_902151455.1). Classification (NCBI taxonomy): domain Eukaryota; kingdom Metazoa; phylum Arthropoda; class Insecta; order Phasmatodea; family Timematidae; genus Timema; species Timema bartmani. The sequence goes on from CABFWB010001668.1 coordinate 84,771, forward strand.
AGATCATGTTATCTATGGCTTTGTTCCATGACCTAGTCTCTAGTTTACTTATTGTTGTGCCTTTATACGGTGATCAACTCGTGGGTATGCTACTAATCCAGAGTAGTAGCCCACGTGGTGTTGTTTATTTTGTCCGGCCCCCTTCAGGAGCCACTTGAATCTGTTAATGTTTAACTGTTTGCTATTGTTATAGTCTGTCACCAGACTTATGTTGAGATTTAAATATAGTATTGAATGAGCTGGCAGTACTAATGAGAGATTGGCTGGCCATAGTATCTCTACAGCCTGTATACCAGGTAGCTCGCCTTTAACTATTTGTATACTTATAGTTCAATTTCTAGGAACTTAACCTTTGTATCATGTAACTCACTATGGAGTTAACTCTTGCAGGCTAGCCCACTTAACAACAAACGTTGTACCTTAAATTAGGACATTCTATATTTAGGTATTGTTTAGCTATCGTTCTTTTCCATGCTTAATAGGTTAAAGTCTTGTAGCCGTAAGGCTGGAGTAGTGTTTTGTATTGTTGATTAGCCCCAACTCTATAATTCTACCCAATATATATTACCATTGTGTTCAGACTGACACACCTTTGTTCTAGAATGTGTGTTTGTTCTTCTTTAACGAGTTACACCTTTTTAAAATTAAGACCCAACCATACTTGTCTTGGTTGCAAGTCGAGTTAAGGTGCTTCACACCTAACGCTCCCGTTTGGGATACAATGTCTTAGTTTACCCTAACAATTCCCAACAATAATCAATGAGAGGTTTGTATATCATCACGTCATACCATTTGTAATTTTTCCACCTTGTTTTGACTATAATAAGCTGATTTGTCAAACTTGTATATTTATCTTATGTTTAAAGTTACCTATCCCTAGGGTATTATCATATTCATAATATCACAACTCATTCAGCATCCTTCATTGTATATCTTTGTGCCTGTACTCGTCACTTATTCTATGTTATATGAGAAGGAGCGATACACACTTGAACAAGCTCCACTCGAGACTGAAGCCAAGATACAAGTTGGTGTATCGCGGGTGGTTTTTGCCGTGTCACGGATATTTGCCATTAGATTCTCTGAATCCACATGAGCAGAGCTCCCTAAATGACTATACTCATTTCTCTTACTTAAAATAATATCGGATTCTGTTATGACTGGCGCTACACACTTTACACTTTGAAATCTTTCATACTTCCAATAAACCCTTTCTTCAAATTGCTTTTCTTTGTAATATAAATGACAGTTAAGTAGAGTTTACGTCTTCCTTTTTCACTCATCACAAACTTTAACGCCTTAGCAATACTTTTAGACAGACTGAAAATAAATTTTAATACACTTTGTACAGAAGAATATGGAGCTTGAATGAGCCTAATGGAATGTATCAATCTTCCCCTCCATGCAGTTACAGGAACGGGAACTACCTACCTAGTGGGGGAGATTACTTACAGTAGCCTACAGTAATTTTCTAGGAAAAGTATAGTTGGTTTAAAGTAAAATAATAATGTTTTAATGAACAAAGCGCTTTAACTTGCGCTAAGATCAAGCACAACTCTTAGTAAATTATTTCTTAATATAATTTTAAAATGATTTAAACTTATTAAGCATTACATAGGAAGTTAAAAACTTCAAACTTCTCATTCGAAAAATTTAATTTCGAAATCCTACTTTTTTGAACATTTATTTTGAAAAATAGATTTGAGGTAAATTCATTTTTGAAACTTTCTCATTCGAAGAATCTCTAGATCGAAAAATTAGTTTTCGAAAAATTGCACTTCTAAAAATTTATTTCAGAAAAATGATTTCAAAAAACTTATTTTCGTCTAATTGATTTTCGAAAAAGAGGTTTTCGGAAAAATGTTAGTTCGAAAAATTGGTTTTCGAAAAATAGAACTTCGAGTAATTGAATTTAGAAAAACTGATTTAGAAACAATTATTTTTGAAAAATTGCTATTCGGTAAACTCGCCGGCTACCCTAAATCCACCCAACCGGGATTCCAACTATGATCTCCCCGTCAATGGCAGTCCAGTCCAATGCGAGAGTGACGTCTTAGAATATTCGACCATCGAAGTTGGTTTTTCTTATAATAGTCACAGGTAAACTGTTATTGAATAGTTTTCAAGTTGAATAATTAATAAAATAGTATCGTTTATATTTACCAATGGTGTATGAGATTATGTATATAACTATCGAAGTAATGGGCAACCAAGAGATGTTATCCCCTTTACCCATGATGTCCATCAGGAAAGAAAAGCCTAGTAGCCCCTGTGAAACAATAATTACTTATTGAAAGTTTTTTCCTAATATACATATGTAAAAAAAGCACAAATACGTGTGGTTACAAGGACAAGTGATAGAAACCGTAGATACGTCATTCGGACAACAGGTTGCTAAGTATAATGCTAGAAATAGTAGGCCAAGTCTCTATTCGGATAGCTAGGAACAATAATAGACAAAGTGCATGCTAGGAACAATTGTCACTAAAACAACTGGTACAAATTTAATACTCAAATAAAACTAGGACATTTAGGATGGCAAGTGACTCACGTGACCAATGATCATGCCCCCGGCGGAAAAAAGAAGAAGCAGTTTCCGACCCAGTCGGTCGACGAAGATGGGCACAATGAACGCACCTACCAGCATTACTACACCTATGGTAATGGCCGGCACGGTAGAGGAGAGAGAACCGTTTGATTTCTCGAAGATGGACTGCGCGTAAAACAAAATGGCGTTGATCCCACTGAACTGTTGTCCGATCAGCAGCCCTTTCGCGAACAAGTTGAGGTTATTGAGTGGTCAAATCAAAACAAAATCCAGCACTACATAATTATTATGTTTGTATATAACACTTTCTAGCTTATACTTGCAAACGCAATCTAATGGCAAATTATAACTAATAATCTTTACCTAGTGTTATTTATTTTGTATTAAAATAATTATTTACTAGACATGCAAACCTATAAAGAACTATAAAAACACATGGAATCAAAATGTACATCAGTTAACTTATAACATTTTAAAGCTCAAGTATCATTAAAATCTGTATTTTAACTAGCTTAATGAATTCATTTTAGTTTCCCTACGGAGTTAATGTGGAATACGGTGGGAGTCACGCCTTTACAGTACGTCACCTACTTAGTTCCACCAATGAGGTCATGTGGGATGAGGTGGGAGCCACGCCTTTACAGTACGTCACCTACTTAGTTCCACCAATGAGTTCATGTGGGATGAGGTGGGAGCCACGCCTTTACAGTACGTCACGTTCTTAATTCCACCAATAAGGTAATCTGAGATGTGTTAGGAGCCACGCTTTTGGAGTGTGTCACGTACTCACTTCCATCAATGGGATCAGGTAGAATGGGATGGGAGCCATGGACCTATAGTGATGCATTGTAGGCACGTAGCTCCCACCACATCCCACACGATATCACTGGATAAGCTAAAATTAACTTAGAAATGAAACTATTGAGCTAATTAAAATTGTACCTAAACATGTAATAAAAAAAATTGCTACGAACCTTCTAGCCATGAATATTACAAAACCTATAGATTAGCCTTTGTTTGATTAAAGTCGATATACATTTACTATATAGTTATATGTAAGTGTGTTTGTGTGTTGGTAATGCTAGTTATTAATTATGATAGGTCTTTCATAATTTGAGCTAAAAGATCAATGCTCACATTAATTTTCGTAGATCACATTTTTTTACATAACCATTGCACATGCTCCAATACTTCAAGCCATTCCCTTGTCAAAATATGTTTGAACTTTGGTCTCTCCAGTGAATTCTGCCTCGTCAACTGGACTTATATCTCACCTGCAACTAGGATAAGAGCCCTGAGGTTGACCTGATTTCCGAACAGATCTTTATACGTGCCTCTATTTTTCATCTCCTCTACTACAGCGTCCTGAAACATTTGATTGAGCAAACTAAATACGTCACTTTTCGGAACATGTAACTATTGTATTTCCACACTCTAACAGAAATAATATGATTTTATTCATTACTAATTACTTTACTTTTTGGAATTTTAATTTATTGCAAGGATACATTCGCAGGTGACCTGGTGGTCTAGGGGAAAGGTGTCGGACTTCTGTGGTGAGGGTCCGGGGTTCAATCCTCGGTCCCGGCACAGATTTATCTGATTGCCAAACCCTTCCTTCACCTCTGGCAAGACGTGTATTAATCACAGCTTGTGAATGTGTGGAATGCCAGGCCTCCACCGTGGTTCGGATCCCAAGTTAAACTGTGGGTCTTCCATTTAATCTCACAATCGCCCTACCATTACACATTAGCGTAAGTGCGTATAAACCGAACGGGTAGTAAGACGCGGTGCTAATAATAATAATAATAATAATAATAATAATAATAATAATAATAATAATAATAATAATAATAATAATATATACATTCGCGTGTTATTGATTTAGCTATCGGCAATATTAATAATTTCAAAAAATCACAAAAGAATTCTTGAATTTGTCAAAATAAATAAGTGACTCAACACTACATTTAAGCGGGGAGACCCATTTTAAGTTATTCATAAATCTAACATTAAATATATTATTTGTCTTACAACACCGCAAGAGGATCAATTAAATATTGAACACGCGAATTTAATTATATTTTAAAATTGTGTACTTGTATGCGCTCTAGTTCCCTGTTGACATCGTCGTGTCCCCTGAGCCATTTGAGCGACTTGTGGGCATAATCGTTCCTATTCTTGGAGAAGTAGAAATACGGGCTTTCAGGCATGAAGACAAAGAGAATCGCAAACAGGATGGACACGAAGACACAGCCTATGGTTAGAGCATGGTACGACACCCAGGGTCCGATGCAATACTGAGATAGAAGTCCAAACGTGATGAATATCTGTGACATTGAGCTCAAGATGCCGCGGATGTTCTCCTGAAACGGTTTAGGACTTATGCAGTGTAAGTTGTTGTACGTCACACAAGTAAATATAAATTCCATTCATATGAGAGTAAGAGCAAGTTTCATATTTGTAAAGCTCTGAAACATGGGCTACTTTGATTAATCTCAATCAATTACAACGCATTCACATATCTGTGACCAATTGAAACAAGTCTAAAGATTGTAACATGACAAGATATTAAACTCAACAGAGTGTAATTAAATTATTCAACTGTGTGTTGGATGTTGGCGAGTGAATAGTGGAGGAAGTCTTGGCTATATCAACGACAAAAACAGCATAGAGTAACGATGTGAACACTACCTGAGATATTTCTCCAACGTAGCTTGGCAACACGGCAAAGAACGCCCCGAATGAAAGGCCTTGCGTGAACCTGCCTACGAAGACGGTGATGGTCTCCGGAGCAGCAGCAACTAAGACCCAGCTTAACGTCCATGGTGCGGTGATGAGGAGCATCGTGAGCTTACGACCGATATTCTCGGAACCATACGCCCCTAAGAAAGGTCCAAACATGGCCCCTAAACTTGGTAAAGATCCTATCCATGATATGTCGTCCATGGTGACTGATAACGGAGAGTCTTTAGACTTCAGTTTTGGGATTATAGGAGATGTCCAACCGAAGACACATCCAGCACCAAAACTTCCAATGTTAGCTAGAGATCAGTAAAATAAATATGTTTCAGTAGGCATACTATGCAGACACTAGTTCACTATTTATACTGTAAGTATTTATGCTACATTAAAATCCGTAATATAATAACTTTGTATTTGGTATTTATTGACTATATACTATTAATGCCTGAAATTAAGGCGCAGAGGGCTATAAATACGTTTCTATCATCTAAAGAAATACCCATCGTTAGGAGCAAGTCAATACTTACATAGCTTTACAATTTACATTTTTGGCACTAAGAATTCATCAATTATTCTCTATCTCATTTTTTGCTCGTTTGAAAGGAAAAAATGTTAAAAAAGTGTATACGAAGTTTTATCGAGTACCTATTAAAAAGTTTAAATTATGAGGTTCAACTCTTACAAATAAGTGTTGCGATGATTTGCGGTATGACTTTGTTTTTCTCATGTTCATGATCACCTTGAGCTTGAATGTTTGGGACTGTCAGTTCCTCCTCTTCTTGCTCCATCTGAATATAAAACACAATTAATGGTGCAAATAAAAAACGTACTAATTGAGGTTATGGTATTATTTTTATAAATATATTATGTGAAATTAATTACGATGTTTATTTAAGCCCTTATTAGAGTTCAAAAGACTTATGAAAAATATAGGTACATTATAAAATGGACTATGTTGAATACACAAATCAAATCAAATGGCGTCAAATGGATGCCAAGGAAATGAATAAATACATTATTTTTGGTTTTCCGTAAAAGAAGTTTTAAATATGATGAGCACGAGGAACGATTAAATTATTTTCTCTATGAGGCTAGCAAAACAAAATAAACTAACTGCAAAACAAAGAAAAGGTCATTTAATATAGTGTATTAATTTTTCAGTTACACTAACGACATAATTACAGAAGATATAGTATTCGTTTCCAAAGATCACAAAAGTTTACGCTCATAGTTTATTTATAATGGGGATACACATGATTTTGATAATGAATTCTAGAGTAGAATAAACATTTTGGAGCATGCTTGGAAACATATCATATTGTTCAATATTTTCCCTTGCTTTTTTTTCAGGCATTTTCTAGAGATATAGGAAAGAACTACTAATCTAANCAGGCATTTTCTAGATATATAGGAAAGAACTACTAATCTAACTGTCAAATTAAAGGATGTTTGCAAAAGTGAATATAGGGGAAGGGAGGAAATATGTGGTTAATAACGATATTGTAATTTCTATAATGTTTACGTAGCTTAGCACTATATGCACAGTAAAATTTTTTTTGATTCTCTTAAAATTTTTCTTCTTATTTATTTTAAGACTCAATATTTGAGGCATGGACACACGATTGCCTTCTTAGCTACGTACATAAATAATTATATGCCAATCAACCATTAATAAACACAATAATGGTTGGACTATTACGCCATAAAACAAGTTAAAAAAACAAAGGCAACTCAAATACTAAACCAAAATTCACCTAGGACATAGAAAATTATGTCATCAACAAACGATTAATCACTTTAACAAGTCGATATTTAAATTATAACTTCGGTCTAACCTTGTATTCCACTTATATAACTATTCAAATACTAGATGCAGATGGGAGGCTAGCATTAGAATGAACTTGAAAAAGACAGGGCGTAATGAGGTGGACTTGATAGAATAGACTCAAAATAGGGATATATGGCGTAATTTTGTAAGTGCACCAATGAACTTTCTAGCTCCTAGTGCCATAGATTATGTAAGTAATTAAGTAAACAAGAAAGTAAGTAAATAATTAAGCATATATTAGTGTACATATTCAAGTCGTGATAGTTAATACAGATTAGTTCCATGAAAGTATGTCGTATAAGTAATTTTTAAATGTGTTTTTATTTTATTACATAATAGATAAGTTATATGTAAAAACATATTTGTAGCCAACGATTTCCGCACGTTCATCATAAACTCTGCCTTAAAATATGAGTGAAGATTTACCTTGGGCATAGACGATTCCTGGATAGTTCAGTGGTAGAGCATTGGCGTACTGAGCCAAATGTCCCGGGTTCGATTCCCGTGTCCACGTGTCATTTTTAAATTTTCAGAATATGATATATGTAAAAATATTGTGTTTTTAAAAACTATCATGAAAATCTTCAAGTCATAGCATAAGAGCTTTGCAACACAACTTCAATAAAAATGATTAGGTGTGTCGATTTGTACATTTAGTTTACCCTTCAAGGTAGCTTACTTGATACGACTCTACTATGGCGTAGATTATAAAATAGGTTCATAGTGTAGTCCTTCAAGGCAATGTAGAACATTTTATATGGTGGGCCTAAAAGGTTATATTGCTAAACCTAGCATAATATTATTCAAGACATTAAGAACTTTATTTTTTATCATAATTCCTAAATAATATCCTGCTAGTAATGAAATATGAACTCACCCAGTCTACACCTCTGACCCATTCTACCCGACTCGCTCCTCACCAAACATGCTCAATCCCATCACACAACCGACTCGGACGAGAGACTACGGCCAACTAGAGATGGCGATAAATCACTGACTGTGATTTTTTTTCACCGATACCATTTGATCACCGTTACTCCCAGTGACTCGAGCTCAAAAGTAACGGTGATTGAGATATCAGTGATCGGAGATACTCGCATCAGATGGCAACAGATACTCGAGCTACGCTTCTTCTAGACACTCGAGTAAATACTCGCTTCGCCGTCCTTGTTATTCTTTTATTTTTTATTTTCTACCAGCTAATTGAGAATCGACCTTATTGACTAGCATCTTTTACGTGTTATTTCTATTTAAAACACTTGATCTCGTAGAGCTAGTTTTTCAAAAACATTATCAGATTGCTACGTAAAAATGACTTTAATGGTTTAAATGTTTCATTCACATGCGTTTTCAATACAAAATATTTGTTGTTAAGAACAAAATCGTAAAGCGAGCTTACTAAGCGAATCACATTTAGGATTCTTTTTAAAAGTAGGCTACTAAAAAAATATATCATTTATTCTTTTATTCGGTGGTCCTATCCCCAAAATTGCAAATAATAAATTAAAATAAGTAACAAAATATAAAAAATATAAATAAACCTTAATATTTACCATGCGTTGATGATCCTAATCATCCTATAGTCTAATCTAAAGTGTGTATATTGATTAAATATTTTCTAGCATCTCTTAATTTAATGTTAAGTCTCAGTGCTGTGGCTATGAGTTTTATTCCTTTATATTTAAATTAGTTAATTTGCTGCTAATATTAGATGTACGGTATTTAAGATAAAATAACACTACAATAATATATAATATGGCCTGCATTCCAAACAACATTTTCTAAACCAATCGCCATTATACTATGTTCATTTTTAATGTCACATAAATTTTAATTGTAGTAAAACAGATCACTAAATAAATTACATGATTACAAGAATTTATCATAGTACGTCAAATAAGTTTTAATAAGTGTACTCAAGTTTAACATAATGTTTGTTGGATCACTAATTTTGCCCAAATTACATAAAATTTCATTATAAAATATTAAACAACATTTTTTGCTCTCTATTTTTTCAATTGTGTGAAACTTCTTAAAACGCATACTTTTGTATTAACTGTACATTAGTCAAGCAACATGAAACCCAGATGAAACCGACAGGAAGCGCTTATGTTAGGCCTTTAAGTATCGAATTCCATTGCAAGCCGCCAAACTCCCGCGTAATTAGTTTTCCTTCCAAGTTCCAACCTATTGTCATGGTACTATTCGAGTAAATACCCAGTAGGTTCTCAGAAATACTCGATACTCGATACTTGATTGTACTCGCCTACTCGGACAGCAGCTAAATACTAGCTTTGACCATCGTTGCAACAAACTGTGAAAGTGAAAAAATATCGGTCCATCAACACACTGTGAACACCAATCACAGTGAAAAATCACTTGTATAAATCACCGATATTTTAAAATCACAATCACTGTAGTCACTGATATAATAAAATCATTGTTTAGCCCATCTCTACGGCCAACTAACTCACCAGCGCTGATGACGTCAACGCGCATAAGATGCCGTGTTCGTTCTGAAAGCTTCTAGTACACTCACGAAGAATTGAGTTCAGCCTCCGATACTCTATGTGGTTCAGACGTTGAGCAGACACCGAGTGGCAAGAGGAAAGAAAGACCATACTTACCCTTGACCATATGACTCCTCTTTATTTCTCTCCCCCTTTTCCTACCCCCCGTCTTCTGGGATTTGGACGTTATAAAAATACCGCAGAGTTGCAATTATAGCACCCTTGGTTAGAAATAGGAAGCTAGGCGCTACACTTATAGTGGTCTCCAGTAGTAAAATGTTAAATCTAAATTATGTATTTTTCGGCTTAGAAAATTTGTTTAATGTTTCAAGAGTCCCTTTTGGAATAATGTCTTGATGACGGATTTAAGTTTATTTTACTAAAATCTTTGTTTAAAGATTAATGTTGACTCACAATCAAATGCCCTCATGGCGCTCATGTTATATGTGATACGGAGCACATATAAAATGTATTTAGTACAAATAATACTTCTCTGTTTGAGATTAGAATCATAAGCAATATTTATCGCTAACTTTTAAAATTTGAATTGTGTTTAACAATTTAACTTGTTCCTATATTTTGAATGTTTAGATTTGGAGTATTAATAACTCACTTTTAATATGAGTTTGTTAAGAATATTTATGTTTGAGAATATTCGGACTATATTTCAATAAGTTGTGATTAGCTTGTCAGTGATAACCACCCCTATGACAATTTCTACTTACTTCATGTAAAAGTTATAATTCCAGTGATCTGACATCGAAGACAAAAAGCGCTCTTATCAAATAGAATATTCCAATTCAAATATTCTAAAGGAGTTTGAACTACTACGGTTTCATTTAATGGTTTTTAATAATATGGTGAGTAGAGAAAATAATTAAGATGATCTAAATATTATCAACTATAGTAATTGATTGCTCAAAATGGTTAAAGCATTAAATTTGCTTGGTTATGCAATAATATATTTTTGGTCAAATTTAGCTCGGTAAATTGTGTGGGAGTGAGGTAAGAGATGAGGGAGCGAGTTTACGCAATCACTTAGGAATTTTACAATAGTGGTAATATTACAATGCCTTATTTTTAGTTGTGTGCCTAGTTAAAATAAATATCTATTCCTCTTCATTTTTAAATGTCTTTATATCGTTTGCTGGTCTTAATATACAAATTACTCCAAATTTCACCCTATAGGAGTCAAACACGAATTCCTTAAGATGCCGTAATATCATTGATAAAACTAGTGCCTTACCGCCTTCCAACTCTACAGCAGTAGTTTTAAACCAAGCGATTGTGACCCAATTTGGGGTTATGGTGTGCTTCGGGTGTGGTCACAGGACTTGTTGAGCAATTAGCTTTATACTTACTTTGTTCATCTATTAGAATGAATATAAAAAGTTGCAATCACCGAATTAATAGAAATGTAAGCGGTTAAAATGTTAAAAACTGCTTGTGTTCCTTTTGGTTACACAACTCTGACTTAGATGACTGTAGCATCTGGTATCTGGGCGGGATGTGTGATACCATACCATTCAAAATAGCCATTGGGTTATATGATTCTCTTTTGCAACATCTTAGTCACATTCGTGTACTCACTATCTAAGCAATTTATAGTTTTTAAAACAAGTATCGGTGGGCACGTGGGCTTAACATCAAACTCATTTGGTTTTTTGGGGACGGGGAGGCTAGGATTCAAATTTTGGCTGGGTGTACAGGAGCTGATATTTCATAAATGGTTTTCACTTCTTCCTCCAATTAAATTAGGGTACATTTTCTCTAAAGTCTACCTACCTAAAAACTGTAATTAAATTCGGATAGCCATAGGTGCCGTGAAAAAATAATTGAACTCTAGGATATAAATGCTTGTAAACAATCAAGATGATGTGATTAGGGTCAAACCGTGGGAAAGGTTGGACATTACTGCTCTAATATATTTTATTTATAAAAATATTTTTACAATTTAAATATAATACAATGTATATAAAGTCCCACCACTCTCGACTCCAGTGTAAAAAGATAACTTATATAACGAGAATGAATATTTAACATAACCAAGCAACTTTAAATGTTTTTACTCTCATTAACAAACCATTATTGTAGTTGACGTATTTATTAAAAATAAGATTCTTTTTTTAAGTTATTACATTATTTTCTCATGTCTCCATATTACTTAAAACAATCAAATTAAAGTTTTGTGGTTTAGGCGTCTCTACAATAATATTTGAATTGAGCGCGTGCTAACATGCAGAGATACTAGCGCTTTTTGTCTTAAATGTTTGATCACTGGAACTAAAGAGTGGCCAGACCCATATATCATAGGCCTTGGTGGTAATGTAATCTCGAAATAGTATAGGCCTTCACTCGTTTACTGTAGATGGACATTTATGTGATTATTGTTTACCGTTTTTCTTGTATGAAATAAATGTTAGTGCGCATACATTAATGTTGATGAGCTAGTTTGTATATAAACTACCTATAATAGTAAATATTTTATATATACTAGGAATTATACCGAGTGAAAAGCATACTGAGTAATATGTCTACGATATGTGTATACATCTCCTTGTAAAGGTAATGTAAAATGTATTTAGGGGACTTGGGTGCCCCTGATTTGTTACGTTTATTTATGATAATTAGATAGTGTAGGAACTTCTCAGACCTTACTATTATCTGCTTGTCAAAGCAATTGTATTTTATAAATTATATATCTTTAATCCTTATTAAGCCCCTTCTGGAATTCTAAGCAATATGATATATTAGGTAATATTTTGTTTGTCTTATGAAACTTCGTGTTTTATCTATAATAAAACTATATATTTACTAAACTAAGCTTTGTGGACTATCATTATTAACGAAGTAGTATAATTAAGTTTTCAAACAGCCACTCTCCCTTTGCTCTGTTTTTTTATTTGATAAGATGCCACCCTTCTATGTTATTACTAATAACAAAGGGGATGTTTCAGTATGACCGCTACTTTTCAAGATAAATAATGTACATCGTACCCTGGCAATAAATGCAGGCACCCTTTTCCTCTACTGACGTAGCTGACAAAGAGATTTTGTTTGTCGCCTTCATTAAAGGGGCTTTGATAAGGTATCCATGATGTATTTAAACAAATGTACTTTTTTTATAACATGCCTTCAGGAGCTATGGTGATACTAATTTTAAAATTTTGAAATGTTCTAAAATCCACCAGTGATCCAGATATTTATAGTTTTTACATTTTATTGTTAATAAAATACATTATTATTATTTATTTATCTGTGTAGTCTATATTAAGTTGAATATCAAAACATGCATAAATTGTTATATTCCAGGTTGAACAATATGGATTTGAAAAGACTTAAATGTGTAAATGTGAATTTAGCACAATTTTTTATAACAGTGATTTAATCAGTGATATCTATATTATATTGGTGTACCACTCCTAAGTGTTGCGACTATGGTGAACAACTGTTCTAGGCGGCAAGATCAAATGCCGTAGGCTTGAAGAGCAATGTTCAATAACAATACAGCTGGACTGGCACCAGGCTACAGTCAGGTGATTCTAAATGAAAAACAGTGAGGTAATTATCACCGAACGTTAACAGGAAAGCATATACCTATAGTATTTTTAACACATTTGTAATTTTCAGCTAACTTGCTTGATTGGGACTTAAGAAAAGTCCTTAAGAGACATAGAATAATGCATAGCTATAGAAAAGTTTGTTGATAGCATTGGTTGATGGCTAACAAACAGGCGTCAACACAAAATAGTACTATGGCCGGTCCTTTCCCTATTGGTACTGCCAGAGCATTCAATAGTACATATATTAAGTGACCCGCTCCCCGGGGTACAACACTAATTTAATCCGTACTAAATACTAATTATTAGACAATAGATGCTAAAAGGTGCAAAGAGAAAAAAGGGTATTATCTGCGCGGACCCCATATGGTAACTAGCGGAGTTCCGCGCTTTACCCACCACCCAAGCTAATACCACACGCGAAGCGTGGCAACAAGAATGAATCAACCCATTGAACACATTGACCCAACAGGGTTCTGAAAACAGGATAGACAACCTGGTTGAGCCAATAAAAAAATATAACAGGTGTGTAGTCTTAGGGACTCAACAGGGAAATATAGTGCTAGCGGAGAATGGCAACCATTTGGACTAAGTTCTTATTATATCTGGAGCTTAAGGCTCCTATTTCGAAGCTATATCATATGGACATAGAAAAAATATGTAGTCAAGCTTTCTGACTAAAGAAAATTAAGTCAACTTGACATAAAAACTAAACTTAGTCACTCTGACTGAAACAAGAAATCTAATTAAACATAATAGTCACCTCGACTGTACTACGTCTGAGGGACATAATTCTGATAAACAAAAAAGCTGAAAGACTTGGGAAACATTATTTACTCTTCACACTAGACCATGAGTCAGATGGACTTATTAACGTCATCTCTATACTTAGAAAATCGAAGAAGATTCTCCTCGGGGGCGCGGCGGTGAATCCCACGCCCAGTACTCCATAGCCACCGGTTCCTTCGTAGAGTGAGGTAGCAGATGTTCCTTCTTCGCCAATGCGAGGTGATCATATTACTGTGTCGTGAATCCGAGAGGCACTTATTTTATACCCTTTCTCTGATTAGAATGGAACAATAAAAAGAGAAATAGAAAAGTCGTAAAAGCACTGGTGGAGATAGGAGGGGCTGGAGCTTGAGGGTGAGGTAAAGGGGAGGTTCGAAGAAACGCCGCTCAACAGTGGCACTCGAGGGTCGTGGAAGCGAGCCTAACTCAGTTGAATGCATTTCCATCTCAAGTGTTGTAGCGAGCATATGTGTTTTGGAAGCACTATGTCGCCATACTTATTGAATATTTTGCTTGAAGACATGTTGGCGGTATCCGATCCCATCCAGTCACGGTGAGTAGGTTTTGAAGCATATTATTACTAAATATTTCAAATCTAATTCTCTTCTTCAGGTTCTGCTATTATATCTATCACAATTTAGTATTTTTATGCAACCACGTGTCCATTTTACATACTCGCAGTATTTTATTTTGGAGACATCGTGATTATATCCAACCCCATCTAGTCATGAAAGGTGGATCTTGAAGTATATTAATTATCTCCTTTGGATTTTGCCAATATAATTATTATAATTTCATATTTTTACGTAGCCTAATAGCGTAGCTGTCAACTTTACAAGATTGACACGCTACACTGAGGGGGCATAAACATACGCATTTCCAAGGACCAAATCGTCACGCTCAAGTTTATCGTTTGCTTCATTGTGGGGGGGGGACAGATTTAACGGTTTCTTTCAACGTTCTTGTGCGAAAACATGTCTATGATGAATAAAAGCCTTTATGTTTGAAAATAGTGAGGTTTTATACCCCACTTGCTTGAAGAAACATTTACATTAAAGGGTGTACAATTCAGTTTCACAGGTAATACTGTACTAATGCGGATACAATCTTATTATATATATATATATATATATTTAAATATGTAGTTATCATCCATGTTGTTTACAGTCTGCCAAGATTATACTTATATTTAAAGTTGGTTATTAGCTTGTATATGGGTTTCAAAAACCATATTACATTGAAAGTTTGATAAATATAATGAATAAGTTATATTAAAAGTTGATTAAATTTATTTTAATGGCAAACTTTGTGAAGTTGCTATACATTCAAACTATCAGTTTGTTTATAGGCTTGTAGAAAGTATTATTATATTACTTTTTTTTTAATGTTGGCTCATACCTTGTATATTGCTTTCAGAAACCATATAATGTTGAAAGTTCTATAACTATAATGAAACAAGTTAGCTAAAAACTTTATTACATTTGTTTGAATGACATACTTTGTGTAGAAGTCATACGTTCAAATGATAATTTAGGTTATAGGCTTGTAGGAAGTATGGTATCTACTAAACATTGATTTTAGTAAGAACACCAATCTGTAAGGCTTTATTTCGTACCAGAAAACTCTCATATATATATATATATACACACACACACACTATTTTAGTAGGATGGACGCCCATTTAGAACGAAAGTAGAAATTTCCTATTGGAAGGTATCTTATATTAACCAAACACAACTATAGGCTTCGATTCTGGTATGAGATCAAGCCTTACAAGTGAGCTTCCTTCAAAAATCATTGTATATATTAGGCTACATAGACTCATTTAAAGAAAAACTAACAAGTCACGAACTTTGTTACGCTCTTGAAAGATTTTACTAACATATTTATTTCATTTAACTAGTCACAAATTGATGTATCTCATATATTCAATCAAATTAATGAACAATGTCAAAATGCCACTTTGCCTTGTATGGGTGTAGGAGAGAAAGAGATACCTGAAAGTTTTTTCTCTCTTACACAATGGTATGCAGACGACATGACAGCTCGAAAATTTCATCCACAGATGTCCTTCAAGTTATAATAGATATCAATGGATTTAATAGATACATAGCGGAAGTAGCTTGTATCGATCTTGATCACCATCATAATAAATATTTCAAAACACCTTAATTCTTATCGAGATATTTGTTTTATTTATACTTAATTTAATCCTTAATTTTTAATATATATCCTGAAAAAATTATGATAATCTATTTTATAGCATTAAATGTCATGGTTTATAGATAACAATTTTACTTGTATGGTGCTCAAGACATTTCTCAACAGGAAAGCAATTTCCTTCTGAAGGGGCAAGGGGGTAGCGTTTTGTTGTTCTGGGATGTTGCGCACGAGAAGATGGATGTCAATATTATAAGAAAAAATGTCAAAATTTTTGGAATATATGTGTTAAATAATGTATAGTTGAAAAAAAGTTTGTATTATCTTATTTTCTAAATGTAAAACGCTTGTATATAAAAATCATGGACAATTTATCTGGTGGTGTCAGGAAACCAGCTGTGGTTCCAAACAGCAGGGGGACCTTTTTAAGCAATACAGGTTTAACAATTCCGGGTATGGGAGCATGTTACCATGGGGATGACACTCTGCTTCTACCTAGGAATAACTCCATCAACAATATAATCTTTCCTGGAAATCTGGCTTACCCAGAAAGTATAATAAAGCCACAGAAGCTGTCATGTAAGAACTTTTTTTTTCTCATTCTTATTTTATTGTCAATTCATTTTTTTAACGTAAAAAAGGACCTTTATCATACACTTTATAATTTATTCTGTTTGATTATTCACAAGAATGTTAACTTTCACATTTTGCAATTTAGGGGTCAGAGTGGATGACAGTTTTTATTTTGTGCTTACAATTTTCTCAAAATAGTGGTTCATTATTTATTTGGGTTAGTATGTGTTAATGTTAACTAATTTGTACATATTAATGCTGTTGTACATAAACTAATGTTCAGCCTCATGATAGAACTTGAATTTATATGCACACAGATTAATAGGCACCAACATGTACCTAGTCCCTAATATATGCATGGTTACTAAATATTTGGCTCCATTTAATCAAGTTGGTCACTTATATGTTTAAACTTCTATAAACCATTGGCTTCCAAAATGTGGCCTTCATTTGGAGCATCTGACCTAAATTAAAATATATGAAAGTTAATTTGGGGGTACATTTTATATTATCTTATAGTTTAGCTTAACTTGTTGGTGAGGTCAACGGGTAGCTCCCATTGCTAGTACAGACAGGACTACTGGTCTTCAGGGATGAACTAGTAGCTCCCACACTGGTACAGACAGGACTACTGATATGTGAGTAGCTCCCACACTGGTACAGACAAGACTAATGGTCCATGAGGATGAACTAGCAGCTCCTACCACTAGTACAGACAGGACTACTGGTCTGCGGGTATGATATAGTAGCTCCCACCATTGGTACAGACAGGACTACTGGTGGAGTTTGTCCACGATAGGTTTTTATCTGGATGACAGTTCGAAAATCATATGTTTAGGTTTTGGGTTGCCAACACTTTTAAAAGATCACTGTTTTGTTATAAATGTAAAGGTTTTTAATTACCTATTATATTTTACAATTAAAATAACGTAAACTAAAGTTTTCTCCTAGTATTTCAATACTTTTAATAATTTATTTGTATACAACTTGAAACAATTCTTCAAACATAATTAAAAGTGCTTATTCTTTGTTTTGGAGTGTTATTGATGGTGTGTAATATAGTGCATATATTAATAGATTGTAATACAGGCATCGTATTGACTTGGAAAAGAGAAAATACTTGTCTTTTTTATATATAAAAATGATTTTATGATTATTTTATCATATTTTGAAATATTTAATTGAATAAAATATTTTCATCAACTGTGTGGGTGCATCATTGTAAAAAGCTTGTTTACCGTCATGTTCAACCACATAGTTTAAATTCGTTGGTCGCCATTTTGAAGATATGTTTGTTTGAAGTTTTTGTGGAAGTGGTGTGAATAATAATTTTTTTAAGTGGAATAGAACAATAAATAAGCTTTGTACCCGACCTCAAATAAATATATAAATAATATTGGCTTAAACACTGTGGTTAACTATCACATTCATATATTACCATCTTTTTTCATTACAGTGATCCAAAGTGATGGATGTCAGCTGTTGGCATAAGGATATATTAGGGACTACTTCTAGTAACATTTTGAGCTGTCATCCAAATAAACTAAGGTCGTGAATGGATTATATGTGGGGATAAACTAGTAGCTCCCACACTGGTACAGATGGTCCATGGATGAACTAGTAGCTCCTACCACTGGTACAGACGGGACTACTAGTCTGCAGGAATGAGCTAGTAGCGCCTACCACTGATACAGGCAGGATTACTAGTACTTTGTTATAATGCTCATGTGTAGGGTATGATTAACAAATATTCTTGTTTCGTGATTGTCAAAGACTCTTTGGATTATATGGTAGCTTATATTCATATATTTGACCATCAAACTGTCAAATTTATTTAATTTTCAAACCAATGCTAAGCTTTTTTTTTTGCTACTTGTATGTTTATTGGATGCCTCCATGCATTGTTTGCCAGTGGGTTTTGTAAATAGTTAGCCTAAGTAGTTCTTAAGGTCCTTCTTGAGAAAGAAACTTTTTCTCAGGGCATCAACCAATCTACTTAATGTTTAAGGGTGGTAATCATTAGGTTGAATACATAATCATTTTCACACATTATAAGCTATTTTAACTGCTTCAAAGATAAAAGTTTTCACTCCGAAAATGTCAGGAAATGTACTATTTTGGTTGATTCAAGACCACGGTCCTTGCATTTAAATAGAAGGACAGTGTGGAAAGTGGCACTTTCTCACTTTGATAATATAATTTAATGAGAGAGATGTCACACTGAATTGAACTACATTTGGTAAGGCTTAGCTCACAAAGTTAAAATCAAGAAATAGCTTCCTCATTTGTTGCCACCAAGACCTAATGAAGAGGAGTATATGAGTGACGCTAGTCTGAGCAAGAATGGGATTCTGTAAAACAGCACGATGGCTTAATTTGAGGTCCAACAAAAAAAAACAAAAAAAAATGGCCAAGCAAAGCGAGATTCTGTTTTAACTTGATCATTTGACATTTCATCTTTTTGTCAGAATCTTTGTTCAGCTATAACTTTCAAATGTGTCAATCAATTTCAACTAAATTTGGCAGGAACATACTTTAATCCTTTCGAAACAAGTATATACATGATTTTTTAAAAATCAGGATCTCTCTTTCAAGATGGCAACCACTTAGTATAATTATGTCTGTTTGTTCCACGATTACTGCCAAATGCATGGATCACTTTTAAAGTTGGCAGGAACTTTCTTAGAACCTAGGTCGAATGATATATGTACCTAGTTTTTAATTCTGACTGTTTTATTATGGAGGCTATATCAAAGCTCATCTAAAGTGATTTGAATTTATAATTTTAAGCAATGGATTGAGTACTTAGGCTGTTTTTTTTTAATGTTGACACACATTACGAGATTGATGTCTTAAAACATGTGAACCATGGTTATTCTCCATGAAAAAGATGTACTATTAAATATAGTAAAATATAAACCAATTTATGAATCTAGGTTGGCCAAGTAGCCTGCATGCCCTATTTTGTTTTATAAGGTTGCACAGGGGTGTAGTGGAGCTGGAGGGGACGACGCTCCAGCACTGGCTTTGAGGCATAAAATATAACTCTCTCTGGAAATTATACTTGTTTTTCTTTAAATATAGGTGTACACAACTTTTCATTTAAATTTATAGTAATTAAAAGTAAATTAAAATAATGATAACAACAGATGGATGTCCCTTTAAACAATAATGTAAGACAGATACGAATACACGAACCTGAAACCTTCCCCTCCCCACCACCACTAATAAATAACTCCGGCACTCCTACATTTGGGATTGCACTCCTGATGTTGCACACAATCACTGCTCACAGGTTTGGAAATAATCATAAGCATATATTTCATGATTAATTTTGTCTTATTGGTATGAATGATTTATTTGAAACTTTGCATTTATTTCAAGGAAAAAAAATCTTCAAGTTGATATTAGTTGGCAAAATAAAAATTTCCGAGAAATTGTGGGAACTATGCTCTACAAATCTGTTTTAAATAGCCAAATTTTCTTACAAAGAACTATCTTGAAGGCCTTTCTTCCTACTGGAATCCTACTATGACGTAGATAAAAAAAACCTGAAAAGGTTCTCACTCGCTTCGGTGGACGCAACCCTGTCGCCACTCGGGGTGAATTGACGATAAAAGTATGGTAAATTTAGTTTGCCAGCTTCCACAGTAAAATAAACTTTTTCCTGACAGCATGTGCTGGTTGTCGGAGCTGTGGAGTCGATAAGATACACCAAGCCTTCGACTTTGACTCCTCTATTTTCCTACTGTCCAACTTCACCTCCTTCATAAATGTATAATGTTTATTAATTAATAATAAATTTACTACAGTAAAACGCTCTAATACAGATGACTTTATGGGAAGCTACTTTGGCACTGTGAATAAATTAGTCAAACAAAATTACTAACATTGATCCTAAAAAAAGTTATAAAGTAAAAATGATATATTTACCACATATTGTTATAGTATTTTAAGTTTTTATTTTAAAGTCTGATTCAGTACATTTTTACTAACTCAGTCTCCACCAAAAATTGCTTATGGCTCCGACTCCATAGCCTTGCTTCTAAACATAATATTGATTAACAAAGATCTGCTTGAGAACTAATAGCTACCCAGTCCCAACGCAACCCTCTCCAGCCTAGTTGCAGTCTCACCAGGAATGTGTATTTTACAACCAAACAAGCAAAGAGGATACAAAGTTTGTCAACATTATCTTCTCATTCATAAGTACAATTGAGTGTTAAAAAATTATGTTTGAGTATTTATGCATTTATAAAATATTGATTATATTAAAAATATATTTATTAAAGATAAACATCTAAATAAACTAAAAAATGACATAAACCTAGAAAATATGAGCTAAACAAAATTACAAAAAATGACCTAAGAATGACTTTAAAAAAATGTTTCCACAACCAGGGGGTCACGAACAGAATTTATATGCACATGAGCATTGTCTGTTGGGTTAGCTTGCATAAAAAAAAAGACGTCACCAAAATCCAGGCCCTGGTGAGACATAAGTTTATTATTCAAGATAGTGTATATAATTTTATTATTTTATATATTTTGCTTGAAATCTTACCTTTATGAAAGAGTGTCATTATTGCCTCACAAAATACCTCTTGAACAAAATTTGACTTGAAAGGTTGACAAACAGAGTGATTTCCTCCCTCATAATAAATGTTTTTTTTATTCCCGATTCTTTGTTATTCTATTTCTGAGAATAATATGACATTTAAATGTTATAGAATTTGTTTAAAAACTAACATTTCTTAAGCAGTCTCATCATTTAACAAGTTGTAGTTGCTCCTAGCTGGCGTACCTCCCTGAGTGACCTGATTTGTCCGACAGTTGCAGGACCTGAAGAAAGGATGGACCCTATGTACATGTCTTACTCCCAAGCCAACGGTGTACCCCAAGAGTCCAAGCTTGCCACATACATGGTACGTCACTTTCAACTTCAGTTACATTGGGTCTTTGTGCTAATCCTAGTTGATAAATTGTTGCTAATACAATGTTTAAGTTTTAAGGGGGAAAGGAAAGTGTTTTTACAGTTTTTCTTATGTCAAAATAAATCACATATTTCATGAGTAAAAACAGAAGAGTTTAATTTTATTCACATGGTGACATCAACATTTCTTGAATATCGATCGGTTAAGAGTGTCCTAAATGTAATGACAGCTTTTTCTCTTCATTCAAAAAGTTTGTCATCTAAAGTTGCTATGCTCACGACAGATATTCAACAACTGTTGATATCACCATCTGAAGAAAATTAAGCTCTTATGTTTCTTCTGAAGCAATATGTGATTTATTTTGGCAAAAAAACAAAGTTTTGCTATAAAAACTGCAAAAAACACTGACCTTTTCTCGCATTCCCTACATCCCCATCATAAGAGAAACCTCACAGAGTGACTTATAAATGTGTTGTGTGGACACTCTCTTGCAATAGAATATAGACCACTGCTAGGGATGTATTTGTTTTTAAGTCGGCTATATTTTATTGGAGCGTGTGTGCACTATGCCCCACTAACCCCCACCGTAACAAGTCACTAACTGCTAGTTTTGTTTACTTGTCAGAATCGCCAAAATCCCGTCACTCCTCCGAGCGGCCACACTCAGTCCCTCACTAAAAGCTTGGCAGGACTCTGCTTAGACCAAGGGGTCAAAAAGGTTTGGGACTTTCACTCAACTCTTTCTTTATCTTGTGTTGGATTGCCTCTGCATGAACTACCTTCACTGGATTTTTCTAACTCTACTACTAATTAGTTTACACACTTTCATTGGTATAATGTTACCGTGTGCATGGCCACTTTAATATTTCATATAAATACTATGTCCTCTCTGGCCAAACCCCATACATGGGGACCTTGGTTCTATCCAGGACAAGCCAGTAATTTATTTGTTACTCAGCATGTCTGTAAGCTGTGTGCTGATATAAAGTCAATAAGGCTGGTACCCGCTTCGCTAGTCAAATGGTCTAAGGCAGCGGTTTCCAATGTGGTGTATGTGCCAGGATGTTTGGGGGTACGCAAAAAGATTTGAATAGTGGCGAAAAGATGCCAAAACGGTATGGTGAAAGGCAGTGCGGGCTTTCTTATATATTTGACCTTGAGAAAATGATTTAAATTTCAAACATAAAATCGTTTTTATAATTATTAATAAAGTAATAAATAAATTAAATGTGTCAGTTTTTATTGTAACTTTTGCTTTTTGAATGTATAAATAAAAAGTATTCCGTATTCAGTTTATTATCAAATTGTTTTTTAATCCCATTATCAGCTCATTTTCATTTGCAACAAATAAATCAGAAATAACTAATAATGTGGTAACTAAACATTTTGCAAAAAATTATGGTCACAATGTATATAAATGGGCTGCCAAGGGGTACGCAATGGAAAAAAGGGTTGGGAACCGCAGGTCTAAGGCATCACTCACATTTATACTAGACTTTTGACAACAGGGAGACCGAGGTTCAGATCTTGGTTGGGTGTACTGAGGGTGGTTTTAACTAAAATGTTTAACCACTATCTTTCCACACTAATACAGGTACACTTCCTATAAATTCAATCTTGTTCATCCCTAACACATTAGTGTAATTACAGCACTACATATGTGAATAACCTGAACAGGTAGTAAGATGTGGTGCTAAAGAAAGAAGATTGGGATTCTAGTATAGCTTGAAGAATTTCATTGAGCACCTGGAGTATTTTGTTCCTTCACAAATAAGCTGACAAAATAGAACTGTACTCTCATAATTTAACCAAATATTATTTCCATCTAATTTTCCAAGACAGTTTTTTTCTTCTATACCTGTGGAGTAGTCTATCTTTGTTAAAATTGTTTATACATTTTCGCAGATAGCTCTTAAGGGGGGTAAGATGTGTGTCACAAACAAAATATAACCTTCTTTGTTTTCTACTTGCAATATTTGTCATTTTATTGACATGACTACACTACTACCAACATTATATGATCATTTTACAAATACATTGTAACATAAATATGGTTTTTAAATAAGCCAATCTTTTCTTGAACAATAAATGTTTTGTATTTCAAAATCTGGTGTTGGGAAAATTAAAATCAATCGAAGGTTTTCAAATTTACCTTTATAAATAATTAAATATTTTTTATAAATAATTAAATAGTTATTTATAAATAAGTCCTTTATTTCATTTAAATTGGTACACAAAACATTTTTCTTGTTATATTTTTATAAAATAAACATAGCTAAGAGTAGTCAAACAGCATGAACCTGCTCTGAGACAAACACAAGCATCGTTAGACAGCATGAACCTGCTCTGAGACAAACATGAGCCCTGTCATACAGCATGAACCTACGCTGAGACAAACATGAGCCCTGTCATACAGCATGAACCTACACTGAGACAAACATGAACCCTTTCATACAACATTAACCTACTCTGAGACAAACATGAGCATTATCAGATAGCATGAACATGCTCTAAGACAAGCACAAGCATCATCAGCATGAATCTGCTGTGAGACTAACAAACATCATCAGAGAGTATGAACATGCTCTGAGACTAACACAAACATCATCAGCTAGTATGAACATGCTCTGAGACAAGCACAAGCATCATCAGCATGAACCTGCTCTGAGACTAGCATAAACATCATCAGCATGAACCTGCTCTGACATAAATACGAACATTGTCAGATGATATTAACCTCTTCCTGCTCTGAGTCAAACACATGGGTCGTTAGACAGCACAAACCTGCTACGAGACAAACACGAGCTTCATTGGACAGAACAAACCTGCTCTGAGACAATTGCGAGGGTTTAAAACTTTTTCTATCAAGAGAAGTAGAACAATCTATTTAAGAGAATGCGCCAGATCTGCTTGGCTGATTCAAGACGACAGTGTTTAGCAAATTGTACATGACCTTGGGACATACCTGTCTGTCAGTGGTTGCACCACAGTACCGAGAGGAGTTTGGCAATGTCTACTAGTCTACTCTCCACTCAGCTTGAATTTACAAAGTCTCCTCTACACTTGGCTAGAACGGCCAGAGTCTACTTTCCACTTGGCTAGAACGGCAAGAGTCTACTTTCCACTTGGCTAGAACGGCAAGAGTCTACTTTCCACTTAGGCTATAACTGCCAGTTTACTCTACACATGACTAGAACAGCCAGATTCTACACAACACCTGGCTAGAATGGCCAGATTCTACACTACACCTGGCTAGAATGACCAGGGTCTACTCTACACTTGGATAGAATGGCCAGTGTCTACTCTGCACTTGGATAGAATGGCCAGTGTCTACTCTACACTCAGATAGAACGGCTTGAGTCTACTCTACACTCAGATATAACGGCTTTAGTCTACTCTACACTCAGATAGAACGGCTTTAGTCTACTCTACACTCAGATAGAACGGCTTTAGTCTACTCTACACTCAGATAGAACGGCTTGAGTCTACTCTACACTTGACCAGAAGGGCTAGAGTCTACTCTACACTCGACCAGAAAGGCCAGAGTCTACTCTACACTCAGATATAACGGTCAGAGTCTACTCTAAACCTGGCTGGAGCTAATAACTGTCTTGTAAACTATCACAGTGAATCATAAACCTGTGTTCACAGTGTCTTTGTTTTCGCCTAGAATAACCTCATGGTGTGTGTGTGGTCCCTCAGGTGACCCCCCAGGCTCCAGAATTTGTCCCTGGAGCTAATGGGTCTCCCAGCTTCCTTGCTCAGTATGGAGGCCCAACAGGATCCCCGGGGTTTGTTCGTCGAGGCAGTGAGGAGAGTCCCCTGGCAGTGTCTCCCAGACTCACTCCCCAGCCCTCACCTCCACTCAGCAACAGCTCCCCGACGTTGGACAAGACGCCCATCACGCCCGTCTCCACCTACCAGGTAACATGTCCCGTATGTTTGACCTTCCTTTGGGCCATTATTTTGGGCCCTTAAGTGTCCAAATAAAGGTTAAAAACATTATAGTATTATACATACAAATTTTAATTGCATTATTCATTAAAATAAACAGTTACCTTATTAATTAACGATGCCAAACTGTGATTTTTTTTTTTTTCAAGTTTTTCAAATTTTGTTCAAATGCAAAATAATTATATTCATGTTTCTATTATTATATTAATGTATTTGCCTACTCTATAAGGGAACGGTGTGATTAGGTATGTATATATATATTAAAATCAGTGTACTGTAGAATATTTAAATATATTCTACATTGTTTGGGAATATTTGACGTTCATTGTCAAAAGTTCATTGCTCAATGGGTTAGAACTGCAATGCGCACTAGCGCCTGGGATGCCCAAACTCTTCACTTTGGGCCCTATACCAACCAGGTTGTGATGTGTGTATAGATTTTGACAAAATAATAAAACAAATTTAAAGATAAACTAGAACTATTGTAAGTGGATTACCTTAACTTTGAATGAGTGATAAATCCTAGGACAGTCGAGACAGATCCATTAATACTTGAGTGTATATTTGGTAAAATATACCTTGATTTTATTACAAATGGGCAGTTAGAACACCTTTTAGAAAACCCAAACATATTTTTTACAGTTAACATTGATAACATTTTGTCGATCTTGGTGGTATTGGGGCGCTTGCCTCAGGACCCGATGTTCGTGGGCTCAAACTCGGTCAGGGTGGACAGATTTTTCTTGAGTAGTAAAAATCCATTATAGGGTAAGTAAATCTGTCATTCCCATTTTGACTGTGGCATGTAGCTTCCTGGTACGGTGGTCGCATGATCTAAAACGTCATTCTCGCAATAGGCTAGACTGCCAGTAACAGAAAAATCGGTGTTCAAATCCCGCTGGTTGTATACACTTCCTCTAAATACAACCTTCTTTTCCTTCAACACATTAGTGTAATTAGTATGTATGTGTACAACCTGAAAACCTATTTTAAAAAAATTCTAATTGTAAGCTAAGTCTATTTGTAATAAAATTCTGGTTAAGAGACAATTTAATATACTTAACAAATATATAATCAACAAATCATGTGCATTATTGTCCCAGGAGAACGTGGGGGGTACAACATACTTCTACCCGACTGGCTCTAGCGGGGAACCTGGTAGTACCAATGCTAGCTCCGTTGTTCCGACAGTGGTGATCCCCAGCTATCATGTGTACCCCGGGACTCCCACGCACATCTCGGCCGTGAAGGGAAAACAGTCTGGTCTGTATGTATCTGACGAGCTGAGACTGGAGATTCTTCACAGGAACGCTCTGGTGCTGGCCCAGCCTGATCCGGAACATTATCCAGGTAACACAGGGCGATATTTTGATCAGCTCTTAGTTAGTTGAACATTACCCAGGTAGCACAGGGCACTATCTTGGTCAGCTCTAAGTCAATTGAACATTATGCAGGTAACATAGGGCGCTACCTTTGTCAGCTCTAAGTCAGTTGAACATTACCCAGGTAACACAGGGCGCTATTTTGGTCAGCTCCTAGTTAGTTGAACATTACCCAGGTAACACAGGGCACTATCTTGGTCAGCTCCTAGTCAGTTGAACATTACCCAGGTAACACACATGGTGGCTACAGACAGGGAAAACAGGGAAAACCTGGAAAAGTCAGGGAATTTTAGGATGACAGGGAAAACAGGGAAATGTCAGGGAATTTTACTCAAAATAAGAAAAAGTCAGGGAATTCAAAATAGGTCTAAAATATCCCATTAATTTCGCAACTAAACACCAAAACAAAGTTAATAATACCTAAATAAAATATCATTTTAATTTTTGAAATAACTGATAAAACTTTATGTTTAGTAGATACAAACTTTTTTTTAATATGTGATCAATAATAAATAAAACAAACGTCATCATCCACCATTAAAACTGGGAAAAAGTAGTCAGGGAAAATTGAAAAATGTTGCCTGAAAAACCGGGAAATGTCAGGGAATTTTGTAAAATATGTTTTGTAGCCAGCCTGACACAGGGCATTATCTTGGTCAGCTCCTAGTCATTTGAACACTACACAGGTATTTTATGTGTTTCCGTGATAAAGGAATATTTTCAAAAATTAATAATTAAATGGAATTGTGAAAGTGATGAGACAATTTAAGAGCCAGCAACTGCTCTCATACAAGACTTGTGTTTCAGACCTGCCAGTGGAGATAGACAACTACCACGAACTATCCCCCTTGGAGCCAGCCAACACCAGCCCTCACAAGCACCAGTTACTGGGTTACCCCATGTCCACATACAAGGCCACTCATATCAAGACGGGAGCCCGCTACTGCCTGCGTAGGGTCCACGGTGCGTACACCCTGCATTTTCACATAACTTGTAAACCTCTTATTAAGTGAGTGAATTACACTTTTTCATTTCGAAGTGAATATATGAAATATTCTCGAAGCAGAATAGAAGTTCATATATCTTTTGGTTAAGTTTCTTTGTGTTATAAAAAATATCAAATTGTGTTTATTTATAAAATTTTATCCACTAAACTTCAACCAAGAGCTATTTTACTAGCTGTGGGCCAAGTTACAAGGAACATATTATTAAGGACAGGTTGTACAATATAAATATGCAGTCTCAAAATAACATGTTAAACAGAGTTATACTATTTATTAGTTCATATGGGTGTCAGGTTATAGATTGAATTTCAGTCAGTAAGAACTGACAGATATATAGGCGGAAAGCTAGAGATACAGTAATACAAATCCTGTATCCTGGTATATAATAACATTAATTCATTGGCAGCAATAGACTACCAAACGAGGTTTCTATTTAATTAGACAGCAAATAGGCCCAGTGAGCTCTCAGAGAACTAGCCTACTCTATTATCTAAGCGACTTAAGGTCTTCTCTTCAAGTTAAGAGAAAATACAGTAACAGCATTTAGCGACATGGGTGACAGTTATGAAGGAGCTATTTCAGAGCGTAGAACGGAGCCAGTAAGGTGTGGCAAGAGACAAGAAACAACTTGTTGCTTAGGGCTCTTCAAGAAGTTACATCAAACCATAGGATAAACCACTAGAGTCTGGCTACACCACTGCTAGTCGATTTACAAGAGTTTTCATACTCTGTTCGCACGTGAGTCCAACTTACGAACACCGATACCAAGGCTACGTCTGCTTAATGTGTTCGTATGAACATGACTGGATAGTAACCCAATTGGAGATCCCAGAGATAGTAGAAGAAACTAGAGCAAGCTAGGCAAACACCTCAGAAACAAGTATATCCTGCCACTTGGAGATGAATGCTCCGCGAACATCTCA
Source organism: Timema bartmani (assembly GCA_902151455.1). Classification (NCBI taxonomy): domain Eukaryota; kingdom Metazoa; phylum Arthropoda; class Insecta; order Phasmatodea; family Timematidae; genus Timema; species Timema bartmani. The sequence goes on from CABFWB010001668.1 coordinate 113,681, forward strand.
AGGACGCCGCCTACATTTACTTTAAAATGCATACAATCTAAATAAGAATAACGGGAGTCAGCTAAAAACAGCCTATCCTAAACTAACAAAGTAAGCTACACTAGAATAAAGATAGCTTATTTAAACATAACCAATCAGACCTAATTAGGTCATAAACAGTTCAGAACTATTCTCTAGCAACTAGTTCTGGGCGTCCCCGAGTTTCACTAAGAGGTATATTATAATGACACATATTTTAACAAAGCCTCACAATGCCTAGCTGACCTTGTACAGATCAGTATTATAGTAAATAAATGCTAATTACGATTGACTCAACTGAATAGCTGAGGCTCAAAATTAAGACAGTTTTGATCAGAGCAAGACTAAGCTCTCCACTAATTAGCTAACTTGATCATACCACAAATAAGCTGTCGATAAGTGACTCATATAATCAGGACATGAGCTGAGGGCTACAACATTTAGGTTTGTAAGCTTAATCAATCATAGACCTGATTATCAAACATAACTATAACACTAAAAAAAGGGCAGTCGCTAAGCGACTATTCTGCTAAACAGCCCAATCTAGACAATAATATAATCTGAACACAAAGTCCTAAATAAACACGCTCTAAGTTGACATAATACGATACAATCTGGTAATCTTGATCCTCCAGGTGGCAAGGGCTATTTTCACCCGGGTCGGCCAAAGGTTCTGTCCACCATGATCAAATCTAGCGCCGACTTGAAGTAGAGTCATGCGGGTGGTTCTCGGTAATAGAAAATACACCAGCTTAGTAGAGTGATATAACATATTCCGTATTTTTATTATTAGCGGGCGACTTGTTTTATACGTTTCAAAACAAGCACAAGAGTCAGAGAAAAGGAGGTAGGAGATACAGCCAATCAAATCGAATAACCAATACCAATGGTTTGAACTTGTAGTGGAGGTCATGATGGCATGACCACGCTGAGTTGTAGATCGTTATCATTGATGGCATTAAGGAAAGAACCAGCCACGCCGAACGAAGGTCGGCTGCTGGACGTAAACACCAAGTGGGTTTCGGTGAGTAAAATGCCATCATTTGTAATCGTTGTTCCTTGAAGTTTTACTTAGGGTTAACAATGCCTGTATGTGTGGGATAGTTCCTATTAGCCCGGCACAAACTCGCTTTGAATAGGTTTTATCCCACAATTTTCCTTTTAATCTGAAAAATCCAGTTATCATAACACTCAATTAATTTATTCATAATTTTTCATATAATGTTTAATGTACATAACAGCTCAGAAGGGGTGTAATTAAATATTAATACATTATTTAAGCTATCAATATTTTAATTGACAAAGATTTGTGTCAAAGCCAAAATTTGTCTTTAAAGCAGTCAAGTCAAATTTTTACTCTTCGCACATTCCTACATTTTAATAACATGAATGATGTGCTGTGAAGTATTGGGGATCCTTCTTCGAGCCAGTCTGCAAGTTATCTCCTCCTCAGTTTCACAGAGAGGTGATAATCTTCAGTTTTCTTTCTAGAGAAGCTGAAGAGTCTGTGAAAGTGCCTGGAAATTGTTTGTGTCAATCTTGCCAGAGCAGATGCGAATGGAGCAACTACACCAGGCCCCAGGGGGGGGGCATTTTTAATTACATGCTCGTATAGTAGGCGATCTAGCAAATATTGTCAGTGTGTACACACAAATAAAAGCATAATCATATGGTTTGGTGTACTGAACGACCTAAGTGAATTGTCAGTTTTAACTTCATCGATTTGCATTTATCTATCTGTCTGTTTGTCTGTGGTGGATATGTATCAAGATAATTATTGAATGTATTAACTGATTTAATTCAAAATTGGCACATTTGTTCTTTGAACCTTAATATAGATCAAGTTTGTTAGAGAAGCAAATAGAATCAAGTCTTGTGGAGAAATCAACCCTTATTATCTTGTATGAATGAGCATTAACACTAATGATTAAATTTATTTATCCTTTAGAGCGTTTCCTGATAACTTATACAGCTTAAAATTGGTATAAAGGTGCAAACCTCTGTAATAACATCAAACAAAGATGAAGCTTTTAACTGTTTTTTTGGGGAAGGCAGGTAGTTGGGGGCTTTGGAAGCCCTGATCTTTATATAGTTCAACATATAAGTATAAATTTAGCTTATAATTTATCTATTATAGCATCACACCATATAAATTTAAGTCAATTTATAATTTTTTAACCCAATAAAAAAAAATGGTGCCAAACGATTGTATTAAATTAAACATTGAAAAGAGGATAAAAGAGCCAGGCCTACACACTTTCCAGAAAACTGTAGGCTTGCCCCTCTATCCTCTTTTCAATGTCTAATTTAAGCCGATAAATATTTGACATGCAGCCTTTTGATATCGAAATACAATTTCTTATTTTACAAAACTCAATCATTTATTTTCCAAAAATTAGGGTCTACAACTATTATATAAATGCTTTGGTGGCTGCATGGTCTAAAGCACTACTCTCGAAATAGACTAAACTGCCAATGACGGGGAGATTGGAGTTCAACTCCGGTTGGGTGTACTGAAGGTGGTTTTCCCTAAATGATTTCCCACTCTCTATCTCTGCAAATGTGGGTATACTTCCTCAAATTCAATCTTCCTCATCCCTAACCAATTAACGTAATTAGTAAATAAGCATATAACCTTAACAGGTGTTAAAATTTGGCGCAGAGAAAAATAAAACTATCACATATCTGTAGAAATACAACCCGTCTATATATTTGGTACAGTTGTTTTATTTGAAACTGTGCCTCAGGTTTTCGCTTGCCGAACACGAAGTGTATGATCCTGGTCGACATGTGGAAACGACTGCAACATTCCAATGTGGTTCAATTAAGGGAGGTTTTCACCACCAAGTCATTCGGGGACTATTGTGAGTATGTTAAGACACATAATAACTAAATATCATATGAAGGGAATAAGGGTAAATGTCGCATTACATACATTTTCCAACAAGGAAAATCTCTTTTCGCTTTATGAGGCAATTGCATTATATTTGGAAGAAGGTACAGGAAAGCTGGATAGAAACATATAAAAGGGACGAACACAATATGGCTTTTACAATGAAAAGAAGAACACAGTTCACACTTTACAATGCTGCTAATGAATAAAGAGATAATGGTTGCCTCTTAAAGAAAATTAAGTCACCGCCCTTCCCTGAACTAGGTTTCATTCTATTGGAACTCATCAGGGAAGAGTGTGAAACGCGCAACGCAACTTTCTAAAAGAGGAAACCAAAAACACAAAAGGGAGAAAATAGAAAATTTTCGATTTTCTCTTTCTTTTTTTTTCTCCCTCTTTTTTAGGAAGTTGCGTTGCGCGTTTCACACTCCTCCCTGATGAGTTCCAATAGAATGAAACCTAGGTCAGGGGATTGGGCGGTGACTTAATTTTCTTTAAGAGGCAACCATTACCTCTCTATCCATTGGCAGCAATGTAAAGTGTGAACTGTGTTCTTCTTTTCATTGTAAAAGCCATATTGTGTTCATCCCTTTTATATGTTTCTATCCACCTTTCCTGTACCTTCTTCCAAACACAATACATTTTCCAACTCAACTACTTTTGGACAGTATCTAAAACCCCATAAGAATCCCAGCAAATACTTTTTTTTTATTAATTTAAATATGCCAGATACATCTTAACCAAAATCAAAAGTGCATTAGAAAGGTATCATGATAGCCTTTAATAGATGGTAGCACTCACTCAGATTGAGTTAAAATTGCACTTAACCCTTTTTATTCTGTACTCTTCTTCATATGTGATCTCTCTATGTTGTACTTCACATGTGGTCATAATGTAAGTTTAACTTAACATATAATCAATCACTATCCCCAAATCAGACACAACATTTTTATCTTTTGATATAAATCTCCTCTTTAGTTTATTTAGTGCCTAATTTAAGCGACAAGTGCAGAGATTGCCAAGTTTTCTCAAGGTACATTATAACTAAAGTAAGTATTCTAGGCTATATTTCAAGAGGAAGTTTGGACCAAAATGTACTTAAAACAGTTCTTGTATATGAACACGAGATAACTGATACAATCCATCCCACTCAGTTGAACTGCTTGTCGAGGGACAATTGAACTGCTTGTCGAGGGACAGTTGAACTGCTTGTCGAGGGACAGTTGAACTGCTTGTCGAGGGACAGTTGAACTGCTTGTCGAGGGACATTTGAACTGTGCCCAATGCCTCGCACAACTTGTTTGTATGGTCGAACAACTTTCTTTCTTTACAGCCATAATATTTGTGTACGACTACCATCCTGGCTCAGAAACTTTGCTGTCCAAGCATTTCTCGCAGACAGAGCCGATGAACGGCTACACTGACCCATTCTCGGCAGATCCAAACGCCCCTCGGCCGTACAGTCACCAGAAGAACACTCTCCTAAGGCAGCAGGCCACCAGCATGCTTCCCGAGAGCGTCATTTGGAACTACATCATCCAGATCACGTCAGCACTAAGAGTGATTCACGCCGCTGGACTGGCTTGCCGGTATGGGAGAAGTGGTGATGTGCAGTGTGGTTTCTGCGATGGCTGAGAGCACTGGGGCGTTTGCTACCAGCACTGAGGATTACTGTAGGAATACTGACTGACTAGAGATATCTAGCGATAGTGTGGGATGCTGACTACCAACACTGAGGATTAATGTAGGAATAACTGACTGACTAGAGATATCTAGCGATAGTGTGGGATGCTGACTACCAACACTGAGAATACTGTATTAATACTATATGAATATTGGCTGACTGGAGACAAGCATGAATAGTGTTTACATTTCAGTAAATGGTGTTTTCATGGGTGCCAGTGACTCGGTTCTGTAGTAATGTTGATACTTGCAGTACCCTGGATCCCTCGAAGATACTCCTGGCTGGCAAGTCAAGGATCAGGTTGGGTTGTCTCGCCATAGCAGATGTTCTCACATTTGATGCAACTGCGCCTAATCCTCTGCACTTGATACCACACTACCAGGTCAGTACAGAGACAGGTGCTGGGTACCACGTCGACCTCCACGGTTGACAAATTATCACTTGTGTGTTAGGGAGGAGGGACAATTTCACTTAACCTTTTCCCTGCGGATAACTCGAAGGCACTATGTCAGGCTTACGGTGCCACACTCGAGTTATCTCAAGCCAAATTTGTAGCCATCATTGCGTCACTCGAATATACTCAATTTACTTCAAATCTATTCTAAACGCTCAGCACAAGTACATTTCATATCTGTTGAAATATACATTCAACCTGTTGTTGTTGAGAATGGCAGGCGTTTACAAGCAAAAATTGTCTCCTGAAGAGATTGTGAATATTTTTTTAGGAAATTGAAATCTGCCGATAACTTGGATAGTTTTGACAGTGAAAATGATATTATTGGGGATGTGTTGGAAAGTGATAGTGATGTTCAGCTTCAACCTGAAAGGAATGATACGAATAAAAGAAACCCTGTTTTGCAGTTTTCATGGTCAAATGACACTTTTGAACCGGTTGTTCACCCATTTGATTCACAAAACTCAGGTACGCTAGCACCGAATTTGAATGCGGAATCACCAGAATTGTCTTATTTTGAGCTATTTGTGAATCAGGATATTTTACATAAAATATCAGATGAAACAAACAAATTTTACAAGCAGACACAAATAATATTTAATTAAAATACTGGAAAATTAACAAGAACTTATAAGAATGTTGATGTTTGGTAGCCTAGGATTTTTTTAAAAATATGTGATCAACATTCTTTAATAAATGAAAAAATTCCCACTCACAAAGAAAAACTGTAAAAAAGTTAAGTCTAGATCTTTTTTAAAATATTGACTTGTAAAAGTCAGGGAATTTTATTGTAAAAAGCTACCACCCTACACTGGCGAGGAATTTAAATCAAGAATCAAATAACCTAGGCTAAAATTTAAGAATCTGAAATTAGAATCAAAATCCAGATAAACTAATTTGATTATTATTTTGTATCTCTTATGTTACAAAGAACTACTATAATGTGCAAAATTATGTAATTGTAATGAACGTTTGACATATTTCAGCCCAAACTGATAAATCAAGCTGTAATCACAAAATGTAATCCAATTATTACTACAGACTTTGGTCATGCCAACATGAATTGGTGATGTACATAACTGAATAAAATGACAATAATTGAATATAAATGTTTATTGTCATGTATTTATATTTTATCAGCGAAGCTTCAAATCTGTCATAGCTGGACTTTTAAGCTGACGAGTATTCGAAGCAAAGTCAAGGCTTTGTACACCCCTGATACTGTGTTATATTCTGTTTTATTCAAGTTGGTAACTTATTTTATATAGTATGTGAATTTGGTTTTTTCACAGCAAGACGACCTGACTGCACTGGGCAAGTTAGTCCTTGCGTTGGCGTGCCGCTCACTTATTGCCGTTCAGCGAGAAAACGTCCAGACGTCACTGGACCTGGTGGCCCGTTCTTACTCCACAGACCTTAGAAACCTCATCATGTAATACATGACACCATTCTTAAAAATAATTAGCTTTATTCAGTTCAGTAACTATTTATTGATTAGTAGAGACAGGACCGCCCTTAGCAGAGGTGGAACTCTGGGAAAACTTTGTTTGCGGGGCCACCCAGCTATCTGCATCATCCCACCTCTCCCCCAAATTAAAAAAATAGTTAAAAAACAAAACTTTTGCTTATGTTATTACAGTAGTTTGCACCTCTATACCTATTTTCAGCCATAAATGGTATCAGGAAATGCCCTACAAGGGCATAATACAAGAAGCCATGATTTTATAAATATAAGGGTTAATTTTTCCCAAACAATCTTGATCTATATAAATTTACAAAGAACAATTGTGCAAAGTTTGAATTAAGTTGGTTAATGCATTCAAAAGTTATTGTGAGACATATCCACCATAGACAGACAAAAATGCAAATCAGTTGAGTTAAAATAGAGAGCTCGCTTCTCTCGTTCAATAAATCAAACAACATGATGATGTTTTTATTTGTTTTTGCACTCTGACAATATTTGCTAGATCGCCTTTACAGGGAACCTACTAGGGGTGTGGGAAACTTTGACTTGGCTTTGAAACAAATTCCAGCTTCGCCAATAAAATATTGACATCTAAAATACTCTATTAATTTTTAATTATAGCCATTCTGAGCTGTTTTTAACATTACATAATAATAGTCATATGGAAAAAAAAACTCAGTTATTGAATTTTAATTTGTGATAATAGCTTAATTTGTCAGATTAATACAAAATATTACAAACATTGGTGCAATAGAACATTTTCCAAGTAATTTTAGTGCATTACGTTTATAAATAACCACACTCGAATATGTTTTCAATCATAAAACAATTAAAAGAAAATATTCAAACTTCGATTCGACTTTGAGAATATTTCATATATTCAATTTGAGTTTGCTTCAAATTAAAAAAGTGGACTTCGCACACCCCTAGAACCTACTATATGAGTGCACAATTAAAAATTTCTTATTCCAAATTGTTTTTCCCCTCTGTCGCTTAGGCAAGCATTGGACCCTCTTTTGCTTAGGCAAGCGTGGGGCCCTCTATGGTCACAGACTCCTAAGGGCGGTCCTGAGTAGGGATACAGACATTTGGCAATACCTGGCCTTACCAACTTTTACCCAGGACTCTAAAATTACTATCAAAAGTGAAAACATATTTAACGTTTCATATTGACCCTTGCGGTAACTTATTTTTTGTTGACACTTGTCACTCTCAATGTTGAGGTATCATATTTCATGTTGACATTTGTCACTCTCAATGTTGAGGTATCATATTTCATGTTGACATTTGTCACTGTCACTGTTGAGATGTCTTATTTCATGTTGGCATTTGTCACTGTCAATGTTGAGGTTTCTTACTTCAATTTGTCACTGTCACTGTTGAGGTGTCTTATTTCATGTTGACATTTGTCACTGTCACTGTTGAGGTGTCTTATTTCATGTTGGCATTTGTCACTGTTGAGGTGTCTTATTTCATGTTGGCATTTGTCACTGATCAATGTTGAGGTATCTGCTGACGAACCAGCAACAGCAGCACAAGACCGTCACAGACTTGATGCCAATGATCGGAGCCCGCTTTTACACCCAGCTGGATGCTGTGCAGATCCGCGCGGATGTTTTGGAGGACGAGCTGTCCAAGGAGATGGAGAATGGTCGGCTGTGCCGACTTCTTGTCAAGCTTGGAACCATCAACGAGCGGCCAGAGTACGTTAGACATTCACGTTTTTACTTAGAGAATATGAGACCATATCTAATTAAATATATGAAGGTTTAACTTGGTATTGGGCATTAACTAGGTTGAGTCTGTATGAGGTGTTAAACAGTTGTTAATGTTGACTGAACAACTGATGGTGTTGACTATGTTGATCCTGTATGAAAGTGTTGAACAGTTGTTGGTATTGACTAGGTTGAGTCTGCATGAAGTGTTGAACATTTGTTGATGTGGACTAGCTTGACCTGTATGAAGTGTTGAACAGTTGATGGTGTTGACTAGGTTGACCTGTATGAGGTGTTGAACATTTCTTGATGTTGGTTAGACTGAGTGAGTTGAAAATTTGTTGATGTTGATTAGGTTGACCTGTATGAGGTGTTGAACTGTTGATGGTGTTTACTATGTTTACCTATATGAGGTGTTGAACAGTTGGTGGTGTTGACTAGATTGAGTCTGCATGAAGTATTGAACTGTTGATGGTGTTGACTATGTTGACCTGTATGAGGTGTTGAACAGTTGATGGTGTTGACCTGTATGAAGTGTTGAACAGTTGATGGTGTTGACTAGGTTGACCTGTATGAGGTGTTGAACAGTTGATGGTGTTAACTAGGTTGAGTCTGCATTAAGTGTTGAACAATTGTTGGTGTGGACTAGTTTTACCTGTATGAAGTGTTGAACATTTGATGGTGTTGACTAGGTTGAGTCTGCATTAAGTGTTGAACAGTTGATGGTGTGGACTAGTTTGACCTGTATGAAGTGTTGTGAACAGTTGATGGTGTTGACTAGGTTGAGTCTGGATCCAACCTGGTCGGAGACTGGGGACCGCTACATGCTCAAGTTGTTCCGAGACTACCTGCTCCACCAAGTTAGTGAAGACGGACGCCCCTGGCTGGATATGGCGCATGTTGTACAGTGTCTTAACAAGTTTGATGCTGGCTCACCAGAGAAGGTATTCACGACTGCTCACCTGCTATTGAGGGAGAGTTTTATCACAGCTCTTATTCTGCACTTATTTACCTTCATTGAAGTTGTTTCAAGTATTTTTATTAAAGTGCTATCATTATTGAGCAATATATTTTTTGACTCTCACGTCGTCTAAAATAATTGTCAGCTTTGACTTAACTTTAAAAAAGTGTTTGGAATTAGAATTGGTTCGAATCCACTATTTTACAAATCCACATTTCAAATCTGGAGCTCCAATTTACCTTCAAATTGCATATCCGGATATTGGAAAAAATTATGAACAGACGCGGAAATATAATAGAATAGAAATAGTAACTAAATGTTAACATTCTTTCTTATAATCCATACATTATGGTTATAATATTTATACATTCATTTGAGTGTTAATTAAATGGTCTGGGGCATGGTTTTTAAATTCATCTTATAATTAGTTCTGAACCACTACAATGCAGTATCAGGACCCTTAAACAAATTTCACTTGAAAAATTGATTTTTTTTATATATAAAAAGAATCCGAGTCTCGAATTTGAAATTTTCTTGACACCACATTCGAATCTCAAATATCCTTATGGATTCGAGTATCCCATCCCTATTTAAAATCTTTGAAGCCTAGCCATAATTTAAAAAAATTAAATATAAATTAATTTTTAATTTTCATTATTTTGTGCTGTTATGTACATTACAAACTAATGTTCAATTGAGGAGAGAAAAAAATCTATTAATTAAATCACACGTGATGATAACTTGATTCATCGGCCTAGGCAGTAACATGTTAAATATAGTACATTCACAACCTTAGTTTACTTGGATGACAGCTCATAAAGTTACTAGAAATAGTCCCTAATATATCCCTAAGCCAACAGCTGCCATCTGTCACTTTGGATAACTGTAATGAAAACATATGGTAACATATGAATGTGATAGTTAACCATAGTAATTTAGGCTAATATTATTTATATTTCATTGAGGTCTGGCACAAAGCTTATTTATCATTTTATTCCACTTAAAAAAATTATTATTCACAGCACTTTCACAAAAGGTCTAACGAATATAGCTCCAAAATGGCGACCAATGAATTTAAACTATGTGATTGAACATGACGGAAACAAGTTTTTTTACAATTATGCACTCACACAGTGGATAGAAATATTTTATCCAGTTAAATATTTTGAAATACAACAAGATAATCATAAAAAAAAATTACCATACCGGTATATAAAAAAATGGCATTTACTTTCTCTTTTTTAAGTATTAAAAGGTATTAATGTGTGCACTATATTACACATCATAGATAACATTCCAAAATGAAGAATAAGTCCTTTTAATTATGTTTAAAATATTGTTTCGGATTGGGTAAAAAGAAATTATTAAAAGTAATGAAATAGTGTGATAAAACTCAAGTCACCCTTATTTTAAATGGAAAATATAACATTCAATCAAAAAACTTAACATTTATAACAAAACATTGATCTTTTACAATTGTTAGCAACCCAAAATCTAAACATATGATTTTTGAACTGTCATCCAGGTAAAAACCTTTAATTAATCTACTCTATATTGCCTGTACACATTTTGTAAACTATTTTTAGTGTGCCTCTGTGGGCTCAAGTTTTTTAATTCGAGTCAATCATAAGCGAGCCTTTTCATAAAGCTCTTGAGTATAGATTTGAATCTCAACAAACACGTTACTGGCAGGGTCTGCATTTCACTCGGGTTGGAGACAAATAATCAGCTCTTCTACTGGGCATAAATACGACGTTAAGAAAGTTTTGTTCTTATTGTTGTGTCTACAGATCTGTCTGATGTCGCGTGATGAGCAGAGCATTCTGGTGGTGAGCTATGCCGAGCTCAAACACTGTCTGGAACTATCATTCGAGGAGGTTTTGTCCGCTGCCACCAAGACAGAGTAGCAGCACTAGCTTCCTAAAGTTGCTTTATTACATGCCATTCTGTCCCACAACAGGGTGGCCGCACATGTTCAGGAAATTGAAGTAATTAGCGTATCTTAACTTCCTCCCCACTCTGATCTTTAACAATCAGATTTAATTTAATTGAACAGTAAAAGCTGATAATTTATTTGTAGTCTTACTGAAAATATCTCAGAAAGTAGGACATTTATTTTAAATGACTTACTTTGCGTAGTAAACGTCAAGTGTTGAGCGTCTTCCGGTCGTTTGTGACCGCATCCTCTTTCGTTCAGTTTGGAGCTGTTTCCACATAGAAGCCAACAGAAGTGCATTAAGTTTTAGCGATTGCTGTTGAAAATGCTCCCAGAACAACTGCACATGTTCTTGTCTTAGTAGATGATGTACTTTATAGTAATTGCAGACTCTGCTGAGAAAAAGTGATTCAACGAGAGGCGTGAAGGAAAAGCACAAATAATAACATTTATGAGAATTTGCTGCAATCTGATTTGCCAAAGTTGTTTCACGAGATTCACTTGTTATTTGTGATTAGATATAGTTTTTTTGTTTATTTTTTTCAGATATTTAGTTATGATGAACTTGTATGAAGATTTTATTTTTTTAATTATATTATGAAATTTTGTCAGTTTTAAAGGGAAATGTTTGGTTGCACGATGAATTACTCTTAAATCCTACTTCTAGTTAACATGTCGGCTATGGCAGCTGGTGGCTACTCGCAGTTTATTGCGTATCAAGCACACATTGTAAAAATAAGAGTGTTAAGAAGCATGATGGGATTTAAACCAAGGACATATGTTTGAAGAATTGCGATTGCCAGTGATATTGAAAACACCCCTGTACATATATACTCTTTGCTAATTGAACTATCATGGCGTGAAGCATTCCTTAAACTGTTTTGCAAGATGGATGGTAAGTTTGATTCATGGGAGATTTCCTCGTTTCTATACAATTTGTATGTAAAATCTATTTTTTTAGCTCCCCTGCAAATTTTGTGTATCGTGCTTGTTGAACAGTCGGATAAAAGCCAGATAACGGTTTCAAATCAGAAATGCTGTTCGTTTTGTTTGATGTGAATCTTATATATTAAGAATTTAGATTTAAATCACATACACTCGACAAATACGATTCTAGTTGGGTTTGAAAACTTGAGTGCGTACTTTGCTTGAAATAGAAATGTTACATTTTCATTATTTTATATTTGGAAGAAGGTACAGGAAAGGTGGATAAAAACACATAAACGGGACAAACATATTGTGTTCATCCCTTGTATATGTTTCCTATATCCACCTTTCCTGTACCTTCTTCCAAATATAAAGCAATTGCCTCATAAAGCGAAAAGAGGTTTTCCTTATTGAGATATTTCCATTATTTTGGATTAAGGGAAGTTAGTGTTATAGAATCTAGCATAGTATTTTGACATGTCTCCAGTTTAGTGTTAGGCTGAAAAATTGCTGCAGCATTTTCATCGGGTGAAGACGATAATTGCTAAGTAAAGGTTTAGGTTTAGAAATCAGGGCCCCAGGATTTTCCTGTTTGGAGCCAAAAAAGGATAAAAAAAAGATCTACGTTCTTAATAGTGAGGCCTATTAATCTGATGTTATAAAGTTTTTTGAACATCTCTAGGTGTGTAAAGACTGAGTCGTACATATCTCGTCCCCTAAATACACGTTACCACCAGACATTATCTGAAATAAAACATAGTAAGTGGCTCTGCACCAATGGCTAATTCCCACAATGCATTGAATGCAACTCTTTTTGTAGCCATTTTTTTTCTGAAATATCTTTTTGCAACAAATCTTTGCTCGCTTGTAGGGAGCCGACTTCAGCAATAACATTGTAAAGATGAGGGAATTCACTGTTGTTTTGTCGAGCCTGGGGTGTAACTTAACTTGAAACACCCAACCTCATATGTTCTAGTTGTATTATTATTTGCAATTTGTGTGTGTGTGTGTGTGTGCGCGCGTGTGTGTGTGGGTGGTAGATTATGTTGCCTTTTGATTGTGACATCAGCCTGCCGAGAGTGATTGTGTTTAAATATTTCATTTTGTGTAGCCGACATATAAAACGGGGACGGGGGGAAAGCCTGTGGTTTAAGCTTGTCTCTAAGTTTATAATAAATGCTCTCTTGGTTCATTGCTAAGTGCCTCAAAGTAAGTTTTGTGAGTTCTGGCTGAAATCTTTCGTAACCACTCAGTACAAAAATATTTAAAAAAAGTCAAAAGCATCAATTTCTTCTGTAGCATCTTGAAATTTCAAATATTTAATTTTTTATTGCTTTGCAAATAACACATTTTTTGAGCTATTTACAAATTTGAGTGCTGAAACTTTATTCAACACATTTTTTTATATTAAAACAATTTAGTATTCCCACACCACTATCTTTTGTAAAAACTCCCTCAATCGCAAGTTTCTATCAAACCAAACAAGATGTTTAATATTGTATAAGTACAGTCAATTCTTGACTATTCATTATTTTGGAGGGGACGAGTGCCGCAGATAACCCAAAACCGTGTATAATTCACATATTTAGTAAAACAAGAAATTGTAACACATTCAATTCAAACTAATACTCACCTATAACGATTGGGTTTATGAACACGTCATTATATTTCACGCACTAAGTTAAAATCTTTAAATCAAGATACAGTATACTCAACATGAACCCTTTCTGGTTGAAATAAGTCACTGCCAAGTTTGATCTATCAGTTCCTTTGAAAGAACGTGGCTTCTTTGCTTTGCCAATGACATACAAATTTTGTGTGAGCCAGTGGCATTCGCAAAGCACATTGTGGTCAACCTCTCTTTATTGTATTTTCGGCCAAGTGCACTGCTCTCCTATTTAAATACTAATGTCCTTGTTGGGAGACACTACCAATATAACCCAGTTTGGTCAGCATTATAAAGTTGCTCCAGCTGTAGATTTTCATCTGTAACAAATTCCTGGAAATCTCTGCTAAATTCACTTGCCGCTTGCTGATCACCACTCAGTCTTTCACCTTTAATAACAATCTTCCGAATGCTGTACCGCTGTTTGAACTGAATTAGTCAGCCTGACGATGCATTGAATTCACCTTCCATTCCCAGTGCTTCAAAGAAATGTTGGGCTTGTTTGGCACACACTATGCCCAACACTTGTGTTCTCGCAACACGTTTGTGTCTAAACCACTCCAACAGTCTTATCTAGTTTCTCATATGATGACGGTTTCATTTTTTTTTCTCTTGGACAATTCACTTGTCTAATCTGCACTGCTTGCATAGTTTATTGGTTTGGTTTTATTGTTTCATAAGTCCCGGACGGTGGTTTCTCCTGCTCCATAAGTAACCAAGTGTTATTTTATAGAACTCCCTCCTTACAGTTAATTATTTCAAGCTCTTGTTGTAATATTAAAACCAGACTTTTTGTTTTGGACATTTTCTGGTAGTAAATGTGTGTAACTACTCACTAACGAAAATGTACTGTACTGTAATGGCATAGGCTTGGTTAATATAAGAATCCTTTAACATAAATATAATCAACATCTCTTTAGATTGTGGTCAATCCTTTACACACTTTTACTTCATATTTTGTTTTATAGTGTTAGCACATTCGCTAGTACACCTCAATGTTGACGGATGATATAGATGTATGATACTTTTACTGCCAATTTTTTTGAAAAGTTATTTTACCAAACTTACAGCTCTTGGTCTGGTTAATTAACGCTACTTTTACAAAAAATAAAAATAACTTTGTAGCGAACTTAATTGAAATTGTTAACTTATAAAGTGCCAAACATGGTTTAGTGATTTGTGTTTCTCTTGTAAATCTCAATGACTATTGTAAAGGCTGTGTCTATGTATACCATCATAACTTTTGAACTAATGGATGGATCTTATCAAAACTTGGAACACACATCAACCAGGACCTCGCCCCCCACCCCTGCTCATCCTCCATGTCTGGTTTTTAACTTCCTTTGGGACATAAGTTTGTGACCAGGGGTGTTCCAAAGTTAAAATGAACATTTTTAGACAAACTACTTGTTTAAAAATTCATTGGTATACTTTTGTTCATAGAGAGTTCATCTTAAATCTATTAAATATAGTTAAAAAAATGACTCCTGCACACAAGAATTGAACCAGGATTCTCGGCTTAATGCGTCAATGCTCTACAACTAAGTTACCCACAATTCAGGGTTAGTCATCACACAATTTAAGGCAGTCTCTGTGATGAATGTGTGACATGATTGTCTACTATATAACTATGATAAATGCAGTCAGCAGTGACTCGGGGCTGGCCGGCGCTTATTGTGAATTTATTTATCTATTGTATCCAAAATTTACTTATATATTCATCATGGATAGGGACCCTCTATAAATTACATAAGGGTTTTTGGGTGAGGGGGGTTTTCAGTATTTTCTTACAAAGATTGGGAGTCAGAATCCATCATACCCAAGGTTTAGGGTGAGACACAATCTAAAAAAAGAAAAATTTATTCAGTAAAAATAAATATATTAATTATAAAATTTCACTTATACTACTAACTGCAATTAAAATAGTCTTAAAATTCATATCACTTGATTTATTACCTATACTTATGTCTAGAATTAACTAAACAATTAAAATAATCTAATTTTCGAAATTGTAAAATAGAGGGCCGGGGGTAAAACATAATGAAAAAAAACCTTACATAATAAAGACAGCCCCATAATTCCAACGAGACAAAATATCAACCACTAAATAGTGTTTTGTCAATTTAATGCACTCAAAGAAGATAGAACAACTAAATAGTTTTGTATATTATATGTTATTTGCTTTGTACCAGAGATTGTCAGTTATTGCCATTACAACTTGGCTGGTATTTTTTTGCTGAACAAAATAGTTTTTGGTGATATTTAGTTAATATATTTTATTTTACTTACTTTATTTACCTTCTTAATCTCTGCTTACATTATAGTTGCGATTGAATCAGTAGCCAGTGTTAAAATACTCTTTACTAACTAATTTAAAAATATTTCATATTTAATGCGCTATTTAAAAACTATTCCTAGTACATCAAAAGTTTTCTTCTGCCTTCTGGATGATTAGAAGATGGGAAAATTACTGTGGGTATCGAAGCCAAAATAAATTTGACTTTTGACTAAGACATTTCGAAGTTTCACACACCCCTGCATCATCATCATCATCATCTCCAGCCTGTCATCAGGTCAGTTTAGTAAAATGCCTCCATCTCTCTTCCACCTGCACACTTCCTGTTATCTGTTCCTCCATTCTTTTTCTTGGCCTCCTTGCGATCCTATTCTTACATATGTCATATCCATCATTCTCTTTGGTATTCTCTTCTTTTTCCATTCTCATTACATGACCAAATCATCTCGGCCTTGCTTCCTCTACTATCTCTTGAACTCCCTGTATCCCCACTATTTCCCAGATAACTTTATTATTCTTAATCCTGTTTCTCCTCGTGACATCTAACATGCTCCTCACAAACTTCATTCCCATGGCCTCCATCTTCCTAGTCTCTCTTACATCCATTGTCCATGTTTCTGCTGCATATGTTTTTATGGATATAAAGAACGCTTTTTACAGCATTTCAAGAGCGCTTATCTTCTCCATAGCAGGTCTCACCTATAGAACAACTCCCCCTGTTGCTCTCCTGTTATTATATCTTCACCCTCACTTAAAAACTACCAAACTTGGACATCCTTGAATCAGATCATTTGTGCCACATGAAAATTATGAGTCACTAGAGTTCTCTTGGAATAACAGGGTGACCAACAATCTTGAAAACTGGGAAAAGTTTGGGAGTTTGCTTGGCCAGGGAAAAGTTATGGAAAAGTCAAGGCAATTTCTGGAACTTTCAAATATTTACTACAAAAATTATGCAATGTTTATTTACAATCGTAAAAATAACATACTTATTCCAGTCTATACTCATCACAAATCTCTTTTAACATGTTCCTTTCGAGCATACTAATCTCAATTCTCAAAGTCAACATGTGATTTTTGTGTAGTCTCTCCACCCTTCTACCGCGTGTCTTTAGCCAAAGCTGAGACATAGCTATGCATTTGTCAAGAATTTGGTTATGTTATAGTAAAAAGAATGGGTAGTAAGACACAATGATGATGATAATAATATAGTAAAAAGAAATCAAACAAGAATGTGTCTCGCAACAATTTTAAACTGTACTAGGGTAAAGCGGTCTTTTAATGTCTCAATATACTCTAACTGATATCTTAAGATCTCACTACCTAACAGCACATTGCTTTAGGCTGAAATCCTTTAACCGCTTCATACAATGAAACAATTTCAGTATGTGTATGTGTCTAAAAATAATATTACATTAAATTGCAAACTTAATAAAATTATGTTTGCATATAAAGTGGCTGGAAAAGTTGTAGATTGGCTCTGGAAAAACTAGGGAATTTTAAAATATATCTTGGCTGGTTGAAGTTAAAGATAATTTGTAATGTTGGTCACTTTGGACCTGGATGGAATCTACTGCAGGTGCAAAGTTGTAATTGTTGTCTAAGCGAATACTATATATTTGCTGAACTGCGCTAAAGCAAATTAAAATATTTTATTTGCAAGTAAATTAACTTTGATGAGTATAATAATTGCTTTATGATAATTCTATAATAATTTTTTTAACAAAATGTGACACACCTAGTCCAAAAATAAATAAATATAGAAAGTATAAAACAAAACCTGCAGATGTCCTTGTGGGTGTTTCAAATTGGGTTGCGATGCATCCATTATTTGAGCACTGCCAAGAAACACATAGACACAGTTGTCACATTAAAAGCGGAGTAAACCAGGATGATATTGATCTTAGGACAGGCACAAAAATTTGTTTTGTCTGTCCTGAGCTATAGGAATAACTAAACTGTTTAGTTATTGCTATAGCTACAGGGCTAGCACTAAAACTGTTAGGTTATTGCTATAGCTCAGGGCCGGCTCAAAAAACTGTTCAGTTATTGCTATAGCTCAGGGCCGGCACAAAAAAAACTTTAGTTATTTCTACAGGATGTCTACTGAGTTGGAGAAACAAAAATTGGTGACTTTTTGTTGACTTTTTTACCACAAAATGCCTTTTGTGAATGTTCAAACATTATATAATGCATATATAGGCATAATGCACTCACATGCAGCATTAAACTTTAACTAGATAGTGAACATTAACCTTGTCCTTTTTATCACAGTACAAACAATCGGGCAACTTGCGGTTAGCGCCATGGAATCATGGGTAGTGGGTGGCGGGACTTTCGACGTGTTCGCGTTTTTACAATGCGCTGGAATTTCAAACAAAAATGTTTTTGTGACTATGACCAAAATATTGACAGTTCGTGACTTTTCAGGGACTTTAATGACTTTTTTACAATTAGTAACTTTCTGGTGACTTTCATGACCCAGTATAGACACCCTGTTCTACAGCTCAGGACCAGCAAAAACCTGTTTAGTTATTGCTATAGCTCAGGGCCAGCACAAAAAGCTGTTTAGTTACTCCTATACCTCAGGGCTGGTAAAAAAAACTGTTTAGTCATTGCTATAGCTAAGGGGTGGCACAAAAAAAACGTTTAGTTATTGCTATAGCTAAGGAGCGGCACAAAAACTTTCATTATTGCTATAGCTAAGGGGTAGCACAAAAAACTGTTTAGTTATTACTATAGCTCAACACTGGCACAAAAACTGTTTAGTTATTGCTATAGCTCAGTACCGGCACAAAAACTGTTTAGTTATTGCTGTAGCTCAGTACCTGCACAAAAACTGTTTAGTTATTTCTTTAGCTCAGGGTCGGCATAAAAACTGTTTAGTTATTGTTATAACTCAGGGCCGGCACAAAAAAGCCTTAGATTTTGCTATAGCTCTGGGCCGGCACAAAAAAACAAAACAGTTTAGTTTTTGCTATAGCTTAAGAGACAAAAAACAGTTTAGTTATTGTGATAACTCGGTACAGACAAAAAACTGTTTAGTCATTGCTATAGCTCAGGATCAGCACAAAAAAAAAGTTAATTCATTGCCATAGCTCAGGACAGACAGGAAAAAAAATAATTAGTCATTGCTAAAGCCCAGGACCGGCACAAAAAACCATTTAGTTATTGCTATAGCTCAGGACGGGCAAACAACCGTTTGGACTAATTTAGAAAACTGGATGTCGGGGTTCGAATTTCAGCCAAGTGTATAGAGCATGACGTTTCCCAAACAATTCCCCACTTCTCTTCCCATATTTAGATAAATTTCCTCTAAATTCTAACCCAGACAGAAAATAGCACGCAGTGACAAAATAAATAAAACTTGTGTGAAGCAAAGCTAGGTACAAACGAAGTCTTTGATAGACACATTTTATCAAACTTTGTACTTCCATTAATGGGACAGATCATTAGTGTGTTCAGTGATATCAACATTTTAACAAACAAGTGTGTGTTAAGTACCCTTAATACTGAAAAAAGCTGTTTGTAAAGCATGTGTGTATGTGCACTATTTCAGAGCTTTAATTTATTTGCGTGTTAGTATTTACAAATGTGTATACTTTACAAGTGCACTTAATACGAATGCAAAATGCTTTTTGATTTGTTTTCAACTTTTTGGGGGTTTTCTTAGTGGGCGTCACTCAAAGACGAATTTGTTAATATTTATTCTTTAAATTGAAAAATTACTCCTCGACATGTGAATCGAACTCGGGACTTTTGGCTTGGCTATTTAATCCATTTAATCCTCGTTAGGTACAGCCATGTTTAATAATCGGTTACGTTCTCCTCCAGTTGACATTCCCACAGGAATTAAATGTGGGAATACAGTAACAAACTTGTTATTCACTTAAGAGAGTTTACTATTCAAACATTCATGAAACTGTCTGAATGGGCTTTGATCCCTTCTTGCTCACTTGCCCCCCTACGAGATTTTAGGGGTCGCTACAAACAATTCTAGGAACATTTTTGACACCAGTGCATTGCAACAGTTATATGAAGGAAACATAATGTTGGAATCCTCACTCATTCTGCTTGTTAATGTGGCTTCATTTAGAGTCGAAAATAGGGTATGCTCTGTAAACTCTTCCATTTCTAGTTAATTATCTGTTCAAAAACTGCCCCTGTAGTTATGTACACTGGCTAGTTCATTGACTTCCTAATATACCAATGAACAGTTTATAATCTAAATCTGTCAAAATGGAGATTATAGTCAGTCGTGTTCACTTCTTGTTACCTTGTCAAATGAAATGCAATTAATGTTGGTGTAGAAATTGATTGACCTTCATTAGTCGGAATAGTGCGCAATAACATTTGATACTTTGTAACAGTTTTGTGTTTGAAAATGAAGTTGTCCAGCAGGCAATGTTTCCCCCCCCCCTCCCCCAGTGATTGGATTATCTGTCATATGAATGGTTTTTTTTTGTCCAAACTGCCTTTGTGTGTCCTTGGAGGTTTTGTACAAATTGTGAAAGTATTTCTATTTACTATTATTGGATCAGCTCGAGTAAGAACCCACTCGACATACGATATATCCGTTTCTTAGACTGTCTGTGATTGGTTAAATATTTGACCAGGCTTTCCAACTTACTTTGCTTAAGTTGAGTTTGGCTACTTATCTTCTTAATAATAATGTTCAAATATACAAATAGGTTATTTTTAAATAAAAGAATGGTACATATGAAATAAAATGCATAAACAAAAAAAAAATTGTAACTAAATAAATATTATATAGTTGTATAGAAAATGAATCTCTAATAAAAGTAAAAACAAAAAGCATTTACAAACATTTTAATATTAAATATTTGGTCTCACGTGGCATCAGCCTTGGGTAGTAGTAGACTGAACAGGAAGTTAAGTGGTGCCAACATAGTTGTGCAGTATGAAACATTCTCTGAAGTTGGCGGGTGGTTAGTGTGTTTTAAGAGGGTTGAAATCGGGCCTGGTTAACAAATGGTTTTGTTGGCCTATCAATAAATCATACATTTAGAAAACCAATCAACCTAAATATTCATTCAATAGGCCTGATTTCACAACTATGTTGGTATCACTGGAGCTAACTTCCTGTTAGGCTACTACTTCCTGAGTAAGATACCACAAAGGCATTGAATTAATGAACTGTAAATAGTATGTGTTTGTGTTTTTACTTTTATATGTGCTTCATTTCTCTACACATATTTATTTACTTACATGTCATATAAAAAACAATGGAACATTCCATTTTTTTCTGTAAAAGTGCAATTAATGTATCATTAAGTTGCATTGTGTACTTAATTACGTATTATTTAACTACAATGCTTTTATAAAACTGTTTTTATTTCTCTATATTTTAAATGCATATGTGTGTGTGACTCTGTATATTAGAAGTGATAATTATGCGGGTTTAAAAGTTAGTATGTATCTAATGCAAGTTATAATGCTCATGTCCACCATTGAAGCAAATTATATATTTTACAATAATAAATGACATTGTTGGTATTCCTAACTCGAATACAATCAGAACTACCAATTATGCTGTAAAATACATTGTGGATTTTCTAAACTTCACTTAATGTCCTGTAGAGTTGTTTGATGTCTCTGTAATAATATCTCAACTCGCATTAGATACAAAATGGTTAAAACCTGCCACCGATAAATGATGGCAAATGTTATATTTATTTTTACATAGATTGATATTTTATAAATCTCTTACTAACACACTCAGGATTATCTAAACTAAAGAATTTCATGCAGCGGTGCTTTGGAAACTAATTTTAAAACCACGTAACACTTGACAAGCTCTGGTTGCGATTACAGTTTAAGGGACCTCACATTCATTCCGAAGTCTAAAACGAGGCCCAGAAAAAGATAGTGAAATTTGATACAATATAGTTTATGAAACCTCAAAACTTTAATCAAGATAAATATTGTCATACCGGTGGTTCAAGAATCACCTATTTTGTCCAATCTTGGCTGTATGTAGCACTGCAAGACTTAATTTTCCCAATCAAGCATCATTGGTCAAGAGAGTGCGACTCTGAAATTGCTATAAAACTTATTCTTTATTTCAAATAAACAGGAGTAATCTTTATTTTTCGTTAGTTAAAATATTGCGAAAATTGTTTTTAATATCTATCAATTTCATAAGTTTTTTTAAACATTTCATTGATGTAACAACATATTCCTGACAGCCTTGTCATTTGTTTGATGATATCAATTAAAGCAAAATGTTGAACAAAAACATGTAAGATTTTGTTCTTTGTTCATTGCCTGAAATTGTGTTCCCAAGTTATGGCTAGAGAAGTTGTTATAGCGTTCACATACATCTGCATAGGAGTGAAGTTGAGTTTTTGAGAAAACTGAACTTAATTTCTCTGTAAGTAGTGGTAATGTAGTCATTGCTTGCATTCCTTCTAAAGTGAAACATCACGGCTTCAAAGTGTTCCATGAAACATTCTTCAAAACTGTTCATAATGTACGAGTATGTCAACATTGTTTCAATAAAGTATTTTTTAAAACAATTTCTAAATGTATGTTTCAATAATATCAACCCTTTTCAATGTCGCACAAGACCAGAGACTTTTGAAAAATGTTTGGCTCATATATTAGTTTGTTCGGAAACCTCTCTATATGCCTACATCATATTAGAAAAATGTACCCATATAGAGCTTTTACCTCCAGAAATTTGGTGCCACTCAAGCCATTCTAGGACTCATTAATGTCCAAGCAAGATTCCTTCAAAGAACTCTTCCAAGAGCAACAGGAGTGCACTGAATTACTCTGTAGGAATTAAATCTTAAGATTCGGATGGACATCTCAAAGTTTTGAAAATCTCTCTTCCAAGTAGTTCCATGTATTATCACCTCACCAGAGGTGCGCTGCTTTAGTTATGGCAGTCACCCCACCGACACCTCTCACCCCCTCTATTTTACCCTCTTTTCAGAGTGTCCTTACATTCCACAGACAGACCCCCCCCCCCCTTCCTTTCACCTTTTTTCCTTCTTCTCAACAAAAGCACAGCCTACCCCCGTTTTTC
>CABFWB010001669.1:0-32179 GCA_902151455.1 Timema bartmani
ATATACATATACATATATATAATATTTCTAACATAGTTATCAATAAAAGGTAGGTGAAACTTATCAGTAGTTTTCTAACCGGTTTAAAAGTATAAATTTTGAATTAAATATTGTTATTTTTTAATTTAACAAAGCTATGTGATAAAATTCATACTTATTAGATTAAAGCAAAAGGTTAGAAACCTATATCTAACTTTTCTCTATAAAATTAAGTCATGTCTAGATAGTCAAAACAGAACATTTTAAGATGATGCGGAATTGTTTTATAGGGTTTAATGTAAGCTATCACACATCTTTTTAAACACTTTCAATTTAAAACATATTAACTGTTCAGATTGTTTCCTACATTTTGCTGATAATGATATTTAAAATAAATGGCACGGAGTTCCGCACGGACTTTCTCCCTCCATTGTTTAAAAATGGAGGTATTTACTCAAAACTCGTAATATATGTGGAACAAAATAATATACTCTAGCAAACCCGAGCAAAAATTTCGTTATACTTACGTTAAAAATATTCTGACTCCCGGATTTAAGTTTTATGATTTTATTTTTAAAGAATTAAAGTCTTCGCTAGTATATTTGGATAGAAAAAATATCGATATTGGGTCCACAAGGATTAAAACATCGCATTAAAATTTCAACTTTCGACTAAAATTTTCAACATTTTACTAAGGGTTGCACATCTTATGGTTATCGCATTTTTATCAAATTCCTCATTTATAAATTAATACCAATAAAAAAGGTAAATATTGACTATTGAGTCTAAAATGATAAAGAAAGATCATTGCTGTACAAACATTTCTCCTAAAAAGTTAAAGAAAAAATAACACACACTTTTTGAGAGATTTACTTACCTACTCATTCTATGGAATTAGATAATTTTTGCGTTAAAACTTAAGTAGTATCTCTTTAAAACTAAAGCTCACAAAATTGTATTTACATATTTGCCAATATCTCCGAAACTATTGGTTTTATAAAGATAAATTTCATATAAAAGTTTTTTTAATAGTACTACAATTTTGCAATGATATGTTATTTAGTATCCCAAATAGTTAGAGATATGGAAATTTCCGCTTTTGTAAATACCTTAAAAGTCATTTTCGTGGGAAAATGAAAATAGCAATTTTGTTTTTAATCTTAATCAACGCCTAGATATGAATTTGAATCAAAATCTTTAGAGACAATATTGAGAAAATGGATCTTTTTTCTTTTAGCCCTTTATTAAACTACTTTTAATTTTAGGGTAAACAGACACACAGACAGACGGCATTGCAAATACCACTTTTTAGGGTTCGGGGGGTCATGAAACGTCGAAATTCATCAAAATATCGAGTTCGATTTTTTTGAACATCACAGTATTTTCTTTAGGTACCTGTAAGATAGCGAGAAAGTAAAAAATCAAATCCCTTCTTAATTAATCTGGGACTTCTAAACGTCTGCAACTCTTCTTAGTGCTCTTCCATGTAGCACAGCAAAATGATATTTGACTGATCTTCAAGGTCAATATGTAGTTTATGTTGTTTTGGCGTTTAGTAAGGCCAACGTGGCAAAAGAAGGCATGTTAAAATACTCAGCACTGGCCCCCTTCCTCTACAACTGAGATGTGACGACCAAAGAAATGGCGAATATATTTTTCTGATAAGTTAATTTAGAGAACCAAAGCTACCTTATAGAGTTTGAAATATGGCTCTCAAAATAGCGGATTAAATTTATTACTACCGAATTAACGGTCATGGTAATTTTGAGAAGGAAATAAACTCTACAAGCGAACATTGTATTAAATGAAGAAGAAACACATTCCTAAACTAAATTCTTAGGCATTAATAATGAAAAACTCTTAGCCCGTAAAAAAAACCATTGAAATAACAAACAAAAAAAGCATTAGTAGTGTTTATAAAAGTGAACCATTCAGAATACGAGAAGTGTAAGTCAATTAAAGCTAAGTTTGCATTTGAGGGTAATTTATTATATACAAAACTTAAAAATATGTTATCTTATTTTATCTTACTCCATGCTTTTATTATTTTTGCAATACATATTTTAGTCGTTGAAATGATTAGGCTAAATATATATTAATTGAAATAGTACTGTTCAAGTGATTTAGGCCTACTTTATTTGTCTTTTGGGTTATCCAATTATATTTGAAAGGCCAACCAATTTTCTAAACAGTATACAAACCAAACATAAAAAATTGTTACACGGCTGATTATGTTTTTGATTGTTTATAATGGGTCTATGCCATCCAAACACATATCAACAAACTACAAAAGACTTCAAATCAAATACTAAAAACCATAACTGGAGCTTAAAGAAGATCAATAATCATATACCTTTATGGTTTGACAAACAAGAAAATGGACGATATTTTCTAGGAAAGAAGAGGGAATTTTATGACCAAATACCAGCTCATGAAAATTAAATGATGTAATTACTGGGTAACAATGACTGACAAGAATTGAGACCCTTCAAAAGACCTCGAAACAGCCAAAACTCTGATTAAATTTACCATTACTTTCTATATCCAGTTCTATAATATTCCATAAACCCGGAAAAAATAATTCCCATCTCATAAATTAAAATTATAATTCTTAAGAGCAGTTAGAAAACACTTTAAATATTTTTTTCAGCAATTTATAGGATCCTAATGCAAGTTTTAATTTTTCATATAAAGGGGATAAGGCTTTGCGAAAGCCACATGCAACTCTAAATAAAATCAGACAAAACACTTTTACGCGGTATTTTGACTCAAATAACAAGTTGGGAAATAATAAAATAGGGGAAAAGAAAATTTAAAAATTTCGTATTTTGTATATGTTTATCTAAATATTACTATAAAAATAATTAGGTGAAATATATTTAAAGTGATAAATTAACTCCTCAAAATGAGATTGAATTTAAATCTGAGCAACAATGTTTAACAAAAATAAAAGCTTTCCAAACAAAACAATAATAACACAAACTTATATTTAAATCTAATAGCTACCATAAATATACTCTCCTGGGTGGGGGTTTTGTTTTTCTTGCTTGTATTCAAGAATAAGTCAGCCTCGTTATTGAAATTAAAGATTCTAATATCAAATTATTGGCAAGTTTGCGAGTGTTAAAAAAGTATAGTTAGTAAAATAGCATTGGGTTGTGGCAGCAAATGGAAAAAACTACTTTTGGTCTGTTTAGTGATTTACAATAATTTGGTTTTAAGGAATGGAACGCGAGAAAATGCCAGTGTTTTTGCACTTTTAATAGCAAAACTTTTTTTGGCCAAAGCAAATCAAATATTTCTTCAGTAGAAAGATAGATTTTAATTTTATTCGCGTGGTTAAATCAACAGTTGTTGAATATAGATCAAGGGTGTCTTGGAATATAATGAAAACTTTTCCCCTTCATTTATAAATTTGTCATCTAATGCTGCTAAGTTTATAACAGATATTAAAGAACTGTTGATATCACAATATTGAGAAAATTAAACTATGTTTTTACCGAAGCAATATTTGATTTATTTGGGCCAAAAAATTTTGGCTGTAAAAACTGAAATAAACACTGGCCTTTTCTTGCGTCCCCTACATCCCCACCTTAAAATTATCTCGTATATGTATACTTGTAGTTACGTGAACAGTAGACCTTACTCTCTATTCAAAAATGTCAAGCACTTAATGTTTAGAATTATGTCATGTTCTTTTTACAGTCTTAATGTTTTTCTAAGGAAAAATGTGTCTCTGGATTTTAAAGTATAAATCTTGTAATGATTCTGTTTTGGACCCCTCTCATATATTCAAAGAATCATGGATGAAGTGTGTTTTTCTTTAAAGAACTGTATGTAAAGTTTCCTTTTAGTACTTCATCTATGGAGCATCATGCGTTTTAAGAAGTAATTTCAATACACTACGTTTTAAAACTTTATTTCTTAGAAAAAAACTCCCTTCGTTCTATTTGAAAATCATGTAATACTCTGGCTGCCTTTACCCAATGGGAAAATAGCCTTCACAACATCAGGTTGTCAGGAGTTCTCCTATTAGTTAGTTTTAACACTGGTGACAAGGGGTCCAATAAGCAAGGGGTAGGTCATATATAAGCAGCTTGTGCGTATAAATCCACCAAAAAAACTAATAATATAAAACAGAACACTGTAATAATTCAGAGAAAATCTCAGTCTGTAACAGCATTAGCTCTGGTTCTTCACGTTAGTTCGTAAATGAACAAAAACTGTATCCTTTTGATGTCAATTTTATAATAGTGAAAGTGAAATAAACAAAATTAATCGTGTGCAGTGTTAAATCTCTACTAATTTCAACAAATCACCAATAAGTAATCCTACAGTGAGAAATACATACAATCAGATCACAATAAGGCATGCACGCGTCGTCATCATAAAACCGGTTACGTTATAGTTTGCTGCCCAACCGTAAGGCATACACGGGTCCACATCATCTCCGGAATCACTATAATCTCCTATTTATACCTGGATTTAAAATTGATATTTTTTAATTTGTGACCAAGTTGGACATAAAACAAATTAAATACTATTATTCATAGAGAATAATCGCTGTTCATGCAGCTAAAGAAATCAGTCGATAATAGTTTTTTAAATATCTTGTGTACTCGATTGATTGCTTAAAATTTTAAATTCAAATGAATTGAGATGAGCTAATAAATGAAAAACTTTTGAGCTACCGCCATCTTGAAATGGAAAATCAGATCAATAAACCATGTGCATACGTTGTTCGGCCTACATTCAAAGAACGTTCCTGCAAACTGTCACTAAGATTTGTAAACAAATTTGAAAGCTATCGCAGGACAAGTGTATGGACAGACAGGTGCTAAATGATCAAGTTAAAACTAGACCTCACTCCGCTCTGTCAATATATACATATGTGCGTGTGTACATGTGTGCGTGTGTACATGTGTGCGTGCAACATTTACTGTTTGCGGTGGAGACGAATGAGAAGAAAAGGGGTGAGAAAATGATGGATTTATAAACCTTTATAAACCCTTATAGACCTTTATATTATGCACGAGGTGTGGATATGAGCGTGACATTATTAAAAGATTTGATAAGTATAGACTATGGTGCAATAACATTTTATCCTTTGACATTTTGTAAACACCCTAGTTTTAACGACATGAGTAATGGTCACTAGTATTATGTTTACCACTCACCAGTATTTAACGAATTATTGGATACCTTGAAGGAAAAAGTTATATTTACTTTATTGTTTTGAGACGAAGGCCGACGAGCATGTAGCTGAGAATACATTTTTTTTAATGCGAAAATGGCTAGTTCCACACAGGCTAATTTGGGGGCTATTTACAAGTAAATTTTAGAAGCGGCTTAACCCCAAAAGGTAATGCAAAAGCATTCAGTATCAACACAGTAGTCACAAATAATGGATACAGAGCAACTGGCTAAGTTGGATCAACTTGTGAATCTTGGTGACCTGCTTAGGTCAAAATTGACTGACATCGTAGTAAATAAAAGGTATTTTATAGATAAATCAAAGACCACATAGGACAATAATAAAAGAAACACCCGCTTCGGGGACCGCGTGGTCTAACGCGCTAATCTCATGTTGGACTAGACTGGTGAGTACGGGGAGATCTGGGTTCAATCACGGTCGGGTGAACTGAGGGGGGGGTTTCCTAAATGGTGTTCCACCCTCCCTCCACGCAAGTTCGGGTGCATTTCCTCTAAATTAAGCCTTCCTCATCCCTAGCCCATTAGTGTAATTAGTACATAGACTATAACCTGAACGGTTAGTAAGACGCGGTGCTAAAAAAAATTAAATTATAATAATAAAAGAGGTTTTAACGCATACCTTTATGCCAAATCGAGTATGTTTTTACACCAGGTTTTAAATTATAACTGACAAATACGTAGCTGAATTAAGTTCTTACAAATTATCGTTTACCGGTGACAGAATAAAAATTGGCAGTAAAATATATGTGATTTAAGAAGTTTAATTGGTTACTCCAGCAAATAAGGCGATTACACAAGTCCTCACGCGCATTAGCAGATAGTACCAGCCAGCATCGTCATTATACTGAGGAATTGCTTACAACATGTTTAATAGCAACTGTACTCATCTGATACCCAATTAGTGCATATTGAAGGTGGTCAAGTAAAATAATAAAACACATGAAATCTAAGACAATGACATCGACATTTTGGGTGGCTGCATCGTATACACTTTGGGCATCTAGCATCACAATGGTGAATAAATGAACTAAGGAAAACGTATACTGATCTTTTAACGGGAATACTCACTATATAGGCTATATATATATATATATATATATATCGTTAAAGCCTTCTCCAAAGAAGCTAATACTGCTACTATGATGAACGATTGACGTACAGCTACAAGTACTTGGTGTATAGTAGTTATTATATTTGTTGTTGGTAGCATTGTATTAGGAATAGAAAAGTAGCGCCACTTGGAGGAATTTATTAAGTCATTGCTTACGTCACCTACTACACAGCAGTTATATTTTAACACGAAAACATAAGACAACCAAACATACATATTTCTTAATAAGTAGAGTAATTACGTTAATTGGACATTGGTATGGATTTGTAAAGGTTTTTTACTATTTAAAGTTCCAAAATGTGACATTATTTCTAACAATTTATTTTTTCTTCTATATAGTTGTGTGTATGAAACGTGCAGGCTTGTGTACCTAGTGACGTCACAAGCTCAGCCAATCAGATGTATTTTTCCAACTGGCGCTACCTTTTATTCTCTTTACATTGGTTGGTGGTAGACCGACCTTTTTTTTCTTCTTCATAATGATAACGTGGGTAGAAGGCCTTATTGCAAATAAACGTTTATTACCTTGTCATAGAAGGTTTTGAAATCCTTAAACATGCTCAACTAAGCTGTTTATTGTTTATTAAAATTTCTCTTAACGAATGATAGGTGTTGTCGTAAACTATATGGATTTGATAATTAGCATATTGACTTTTATAGCGGATAGCCTTTTTAAATGTACATACATAATCCGAAGAGCATTTGCTCTCTTGGGGACTGAGTTTTACATCAACATTTTTTATACAGTTTTTTTTAATTACTTCATAATTATTCTATACCTATTATGAATTATGTATTTTTTTAATATTTTAGAGTGAAAAATTAGAAATTATAAAGAATGCTTTAAAAATAGATGAGATGATTAATGGCAAAATAAGAGTGAAACAATGTACTAATTAAAACATAAATTTCCTTGTAAATTAATTATAAATTAATACATTAATACTGTTGTGTGAAATTATATTGAAAAGGAAAGAAAGACACTGCCCATCATTTATAAGAAACTTAACCGGCTGGAGCTATGTCTAAAGTATATATGATACACACGTATACTTACACAAAGATACAAATGTATACATACATACATACATACACATACACACATATATATACACACACACGCACAATACACTAGAGAGAGAGGATAAATCCTATCAGTTGTGTTAACACAACAGGCTGGAACAAAATCTTAACAACACATGATATAAAATGAGAAAAGTCTAATTAGTAATATGAAATACAACAGGTAGAAACTATATTTAAACTGTTTGATTATTAATGTATAATTTGTAATGTTTCTTTAAAGTTTGACTACTCTGGTATGTTGGAAACTTCTGTTGGTATGGCGTCATACAGTAAGATTATGTTATTTAGTATCTAGTTAGTAGCATATTTGACTGTATTAAAAGACATGATATAATTTCCTTGTATTTCTAGTGTTATAACCAGAGCTTGAGAATTCCAGTATGAATGTAGATTTTAGCTTGTTTGTATTCATTTAATAAACATGGATGTCTGTATGATAAAATAATCAATTTTTCGAGTGGCATTAACTCCAGATTTATATAAATCTCTAGAGAATTATGTGTATTAAATGGCAAGAGATAAAGAGCTCTAAATATTCTAGTTTGGAGAGCTGACAATCTCTTTAGTCTTGAATTTGTTGCATGGCCCCAGATATTGTTAATATAAATTAAATGCGAGTGAACCATTGAGTAATACAGGGAAAGTTTAACGGAATTTGTTAATAGAAATGCACACCTACTTATAGCTCCAGCGACTGGGATTAGTATTTTATAACATTGTTAATGTGTGTTTCCCATAACAGATGCTTGTTGATAGTTAAATCCAGATATGTGATGGAATCAACAAACTCAAGCATTTCATTTCCCATAAATATTTTACTACTTTCAAAGAGGATGGAAATTTGGTTTGGAAACTAAGATTAGTTTAGTTTTTTCAAAGTTAATCGAGAGTTTGTTTGTATACATCCAGTCTAGCAAAGGAGGGATTTCAGCTCTAACATTATTTATTAAATCATTTTTAAGTTTTCCTCTTCGTAGTATAAACATTTGTCATCCGTAAAAAGTTGTATGTGACCTTTCAGTGCAGCTTCCTGTATATCATTTGTGTAGATTAAAAACAGAATGAGTCCAAGAACTGATTCTTGTGGAACACCACATATTATTGGCTTAAACTCGCTAAAGTATTTATCACCTTCTTTATTTTTGATGATGACTCTTTGATATCTGGTATTTGAATAATTTTTAAACCACGTTAACACTGCTTAATCTATTTGAAAACTCTCCCATTTATTGGTAAGTATTTGATGATTGACAGTGTCAAAAGCTTTAGTCAACTCAATAAACAGTCCTAGTCCCAGTTTCCCCTTATCCATTGAGTTTTGAATCTTAATTATTAGATCTGTAGCTCCTGTTTGCGTACTAAAACCTCACAAAAACCCATATGGGCTTTCAAAGAAGAAATTATTGTTGTTTAGGTATTCCATGATTCTAATTTTTACGGCCTTTTCTATAATTTTAGAGAGATTGGATATGAGGCTTATAGGCCTCTAGTTATTACAATGTTTCTTAGCGGTGTAGATCGGTTCATCGCATCCTTTTGTTTGGGAGGTGGGTATTTCAAATCGACTCATCACACATCATGAGGTCTTGAGGAGGTCAAAATACATCGATTCATCGCACCTGTCTCTTTGCCTGTTGTTTACAAATACATGTTTACCTTTGACTGATTAACCAGCCCGTACGATGTCGTTGATCAATATTGTTTCAACCAAACGCTATACACCAATAATTGTTGACAAATATAGATTCTGTCAAATGCGGGTTCTAAAATCCGGTGAAATAGTGTGGCGATGTGCTATAAGTGGTCAAAATTGTGGTATTTATGTAACAACCGATAGAAAAATGTCTACTGTTGCGAGAATTTCCGGAGATCAGACATGAACCAATAACAAACAACGAAATTGAAATCGAAGAGGTAAGCTATATTTAGTAGCAATACTGGCTGTATAAACAACATAATGTATATATTATTTGTTATTCTATAACAAATATTTCCTAATTTATTATTATTTATATATTGCTTTTATTTATTCTTTCAAATCCGTTCATCGGTTAAAAAAAAATTGTTGGGGCTGTGACGCTATACAAAATCAGCACATTGACAACTTACATCAAGTAATTTATCGTAAGAGACGTTCGGTTATAGAAAAATCGCCTAAAAACCTCGATGAAGCCATTGCAATGGTGAGAAACAAGCATCACTAGCATCGGGAAGGCCAGAAAGGTTCGTTTTCGTGCATGAGAGGACGGTCTATTTGTCTTGTAAAATAAATCTCGAAATTCTCTGTGATCCAGATGTTGTATTATTTGCCGAGGGATCTTTCAAGTACGCTACCTAGTTGTTCTACCAAATGTACACAATGCATGGCTAAAGAAATGTAAATTAATTGCCGTTGGCTTTTTTTTTTATGGAAAGAATCAACAACATTACGTCGGTGCGTTCACATTTCTCAGACGTTTGTGTTTAGATCAAGGCTTGCAGCTCACACCAAAAATTGTGACTTGACTTTTAGGTCGGTGCTCACAACACCAAGTGTTTCTTACTTGTGAAATCCGAGGATCCAGATTCAATTTAGGGCAGGCATGGTTCCAGAAGATAAATGGTATGGCGCAACTGAGAATTGAGTATAAGAAATCAAGCTAATTGGGGTACTGGTTAAGATCATTTTTCGGACTATCCTGCAGATGTCGAGGACATATTCGTGGATCTTGTTAGTGAGGCTCCAAATTCTGAGTTTTTCAAATTTGCTGATTACGTTTTTGACAATTATATTTCTGAGAACACCAATTTCCCTCCAGTTATATGGGCGTTGAGGCAAACAAATGACCCACAAACTACGGATGGGCCTGAATTGTTCCACTCACATTACAACTCCAAATTTTATACTACGTATCCTTGCATATGGCTAGTCATTGAGGTCCTTAAGGAGATTTAAGTGGAAGCCCGCATCAAAATCAATAGTGATGCGCGTGAACATAGGTCGGTGACACAAAAGGAGAAGGCACATTATACTCAAATTGTAGAATTGTGGAGTCAGTACGATTCAGGCACCATATCGCTCACTCGATTGGTTATGAAAATCGGCAAAAAGAAAAAAACTGTAGCTTTAAAATGATTTCACGGTGTTGGACATTTTGTATTGACTATGATTTTGATCAAATTGAAATGATTTTTATAAATTTAAACAAAGATTTCAATTAAATAGAGATTAGTGTGTATCTGTAAGCATTTGATGTGAACGTATAAATTGAATTTACCAAATTAATTATTGCAAAAAAAATTGTTTACTCAAAACTCAATAAATCTGTTCTACCAGTGGTTGGATGCGATGAGTCGATACAAGTGTTAGGTACGATGAATTGATATGTGCGATGAAACGATAAATGCGATGAATCGATTGAAGCCCGTTTCTTAGAACCCTTTTTAAAGATGGGCACAACCAAAGATTCTTCTTCTGTTCTGGTACTATACCTGTTTCAAATGATAAGCTAATAATTCGTAGCAGTATAATGGATAGGCTTTCCTTTAGGCTTAGTTTATATTCATGCATAGCTCATAACTAATAGTGAATAGCGCATAGTGTATAGTGCACAATTCATAAGAAAATTACTAAGGTTTATAATGCAACGTAGTGAATAAGACATTCATAACGATTGTCATTTGTTTGAGAGGTGATCTCCTTGCGCGCGTGGTATTTTAAGGATACTACCTCTATGGATATGTCAATCATTGGTCTTCAAAATAATTTACATACTTACAAATATAATATCCTTGTTCCCTTTAACACGCCAATTTTACTAGCTGTATTATAATCTGAGAGATAAATATTGGTACTGTTTACTAAATAGTATTAATCTGAATTTATATATTTAGCATTTAATGGCAGACCATCTAGAATTGCATTTCTGGCTTTTTATCATCACGGGTAAATGAATTTTATAGAACCCATCCTTCTATATTTAATAGTATGTTTGAATTATTTATCTTCATTTGAGGACAATCTGGTTTAGTGGTTGAATGAAATGAGGCTAGAGTACAAGGGCGTTGCACGAAATGTATTTTTTGGAGGGGGGTTATGTGGGTTTAGACAATGAATTTTCCAACTCCTGGTGTTTTAAACCATAAAAATTCCCAAGTGACCAAGGCAAGTACAAAAACTACATTAATAGGAGGTGCGGGGTTCCTCCCCCAAGCAACAGACACAAAACCATCTTCTGTAAATTCAACCGTATATTCATTGTCACTTTCATTTTCACTCATTTTCAAGTTAAAATCACAATATAAAACTATTTAACGATAATTAAAGCCCAATATGGCGACCAACTTCTAACTTATAAAATAATATTTGAAAAATATCGAATTATGTTTTCCATAAATCCTATTGGCTAGATTTTTCTCGTGAGAACATCGTTTCACAACTCGTGCATAACGTATAAGAAAATTTAAAATTAAATCAACTTTATGCACTGTGAACTATTCCACTATTCACTATAGATCGATTATAAACGCCATCATTTAAAATAATGTATTTCAACTTCTTGCGCACTATACACTATTTGCTATTAGTTATGAATTATGCATGAATATAAACCAAGTCTTAAAGTCTTAATGACTTTCCCTGTTGTATTGCCATTTCCAGGAGAACATTTACTTGGAAGGGAGTTAATGATAGTATTCAATTCAGAATAAGTGACTTATTTTAATTCACCTAGTCCCTCATTTTTTCAGTCTACTTTTCCATTTCTCATATTTGGTGCCATTCTAGCATTTAAAATTGTACTCTCCAACTCCGGACCAATGTCCACAAAATAATAATTAAAGGTATTAGCTGTTTTATCAGTCTCTTCAACAATAACGTTGTCTCTATTCTTAATTAATTTTATAATCTGTTGTTCAGTTTTGTTCGTTTTTCTGAGTGCATTATTGATAACATTCTATTTTTTCCTCATATTACCTGATGCTCTTTCAAGCTCTTTCAAGTCTCATCACTGTAAATCCATACTTCAGTTAATATTATTAATTCGACACTAGTATAGTTTTTTGTAGCAACCTTCTCAAAGATGTTACCCTATTTCTTGCTAGAATTAAACTTTGTTTATAATTTAAGTTACCCTCTGGCTTTTTTAATTTATGAAAGTATTTATCACGATTGGATATTAAATTCAGTAGCTCAATTGTAAACCACGGGGGAGAGGTTTTCTTACTCCTGGAAGGATTATTTATTTGAAAGCAATTATCTTTAGATGATAAAAGTGCATTATTAAACACTTCAGTTAATTGGCTGTATAATACATTTATATCCTTGCTATATAGATATATATATTTGCTATGTTATTGTCAAAATGCTAGTTAAACTTAATCAAAGTTGTTTTAGTTTTCTCAAGAGTCTTGTTGTCTACCTTAGCAGCATATCTATTTAAATTGTTAGGAGATGCAGCGATTATTACAAAAAATTTGTGATCCATTATGTGATAATCCATGCTGTATATTTTGTAAATTTTGTTTGTTGTGTTTGTTATAAAATGATCTATAATGGTTTCAGTTTGGTTGTTAGTTATAGCCGGAAAAGTGGTGTTAATACATTCATAACCATTTGAAGTTAATATATCTAAGTATTTATTGGCCATAGTGTTTGGGGTTTTTATATTGATATTCATATATCCACTAATAAAAAGTTTTTTTTAGGTAATGTTCAACTTATTTTCCATAAAAGTTAGAAAGGCTTGGGTATTATAATTGGAAGGCCTGTAGACTATAAGAATGTGTCCGAATTTGATAAGGGGTAGATTAATTGTTAGGGTTATATATGACAGATCTTCTGATATTTCACTGTTGGATAGATTTGTAACTCGTAAATTATTCCTGGCATAGCATGCAACACCCCCCACCTTTTTTATGGTCTCTACAGGCAAAATATGCGTTATGGTCTGGGATGTTAAAAAAAAGTCATCACTATAAATCCATAATTCAGTTAATATTATTAAGTCAACACTAACTTTGATCGATGATAGTACATATAACAACTCGTCAAATTTATGTTTAATATTCGTAATGTTTAAATATAGGCCTAGTATTTTCAAATGGTCATTTGTTCTAGCTATGGAATCAAAGTTAATTTTAGATATACTGTCAAAGGAGGATTCTTCTATGCTGTTATTTTTAGCAGCTATCATCTATTGAAATAAAAATAATTTAAGATCTGTCATTATAGAATTGAGTCTAGTCTAAGGTCGTAGCAACTCCAAAGTTAAAGGGGGTTTTGGGGGGCATTGCCCCCAAACACAGTAGGCGAAAAAATCTCACAAACATAAATGCTTCTAGCATGCCTCTATAAGCGATTTGGAGCATTTTTTAATCATTACTAAGGCAGAAACTTAAAGCACTTCCCCTAAAATTCCAGGAACTCACATAGAGCACAGAAAATTTCTTCAGAATTCATTGATTCATAGTATGAATTTTTTTTAACATAATATTGATATAAAATCAATTAGTTAACTTGAAAATGGCACAGTTTAAAACTTTACTAAAAAAAAAATATTTTACCACGAAAAGCAGTGCCGGAACGTCGCTCCCCCGTGTTCCCGCTCCACTACACCCCTACTTAAGATCAATCATTTCTGTTTTAATTGTTTTTCTTATTTATAGGGAGTCATTTAGTTCCTTTTTCTTGTGCCGATTTACAAACTTAACAATGATGGTTCTTGGACTCTGGGGGGGAGCTGTTGCCATCTCTAGTTTTTTTATTCGGGCTACTCCGTGGCAAGCATTGTCCTCCGGTAGTATATTTACCCCCACTTTATCTGCAAGTTTGGTAATGACCGTCAAGATATTTTCACAATTTGTTTCCGTGACACTATCTATTTCAACGCTGTATACTCTGGTGTATTGCCGCAGTGATATCAATTCTCTTCGAACGTGATTCTTACTCTTTTTCAGTACTACTACCTCTTCTTTGAGCTTGATTATCTCTTCGTTGACATAATCCATCCTAGCCGAGAGCGAGTTCAGCCTTTCCTTATTTCTCCATTATCACTTGAAATAATCTTAAGTATTTCATTATCTTTAGTTGGGACAGTTGTTGGTTTTTCCATTGTTGTCTTGGGTGTGGTTAGAGTTGAGCAGTTTGATAAAAAATTAACATGAACACGGGATATTTATATCCGTTTGATTACGTAATCTATACTGTCCAGCCGATATTTTTTTAGCACTTTTTAGGATATAATTCATCACAGTTATCACATGACAAAGACATAGATTTCACACCAATTACGTTACTACACACTCCGCACAATGTGTTTGGTGAATCAGTCAACATCTTGAATACAGTGAGAGATTTGACACAATTGTTATATTTATAATAGTTAATAATTCTTTTCACTACATTTATTTTTAGATTAAATGGTTTATTCACTAGGATTTACGAGGATTTTGCAATTTTACGCGCAACTGTCGCTGAAACACACATCTAAAATGGCCATTTTTTTTAAAACAACTTGTAAATAAATCATTTATTTGGTAATCTCTATTGGGTGGTACTCCTGGTAGGCTCTTGAATCTCGATAACTCACAAGGAATTAATATAGGCCTATAGTTTTAATGCTTTGTAGATAATATCCCTTAAATGATATTCTCCCTATAAATAAAATTAAAATGAGTTTTTTTAACAAATAAAGAGATGGATAATATTTATATATATCTACCTTTTAAGCCAAACGTTGTAAGAGTGGCTAGTGAAATTGTCAAAAATGAGATTTTCTGCACAGGGAATCTACCAATAAAAGCATCAAAATTTCATTTCTCGGGAATAATATTAAAAGAGAATTGTGTGTTTCGTATTCGGCTCTCCCCATAGTGAACGTATTTACTTCCATTTTGTTGATTACATTGTTTAAGTTTGCATAATTGTAATAAACAATTTTTTTGTTGGATTTGTGGCATAGTAGCTATAAAGTTTTCTCGTCTACAGACCAGCAACCGTTGAACCTCCAGACCACAAGTTTTAGTGCTTGCGGTCAGTGGACCCCATGGAGAGAAGCTGCCCCCTCCCCCCCTCTTCAGTCCCAACCTCGAGTTTTGGGTCAGAGTAACCTCGTACATCTCTGACCAATCCAATCCAACGCGGCGGCTGTTTTTGTTCGTTTGTTTCGGAGCGCATAAGCTCTCGGCGAGTATACGAATTTAGTAAAGTGGAATTCTGTTTGGAAAAACAGCATCTGACAGATACAAAGGTTAATAAAACTACTTTGATGTAGACTTATTCCTAGTTCAAGATATTCTTTTGATTGGATGTATCAAGGCCCATATACTAATAATAATAATTTCCATTGCCTTTATTATAGTGCTGGCCAATAGTCGTGAAATCATTGCCAGGTCAGCACTGAAAAGTACACAGGTACGTATGGTAATAAGATAAAATAAAATAAACAATCATAACTAAATAATTATACCTACTGATGAATAATTACAAAAAACTAGGACATATCAATGATAAAAATAATAAGTAACTCTAGAGAAGTAAAAGCATAAGTATTTAACAATAATTGTAGTAATAGTAATAGTAATAGTAATAGTAATAGTAATAGTAATAGTAATAGTAATAGTAATAGTAGTAATAGTAATAGTAATAGTAATAGTAGTAGTAGTAGTAGTAGTAGTAGTAGTAGTAGTAGTTAGAGGCCCATCGACACAATGAGGTCATTAGGGCCTTAACATAATATGAATACATAATAAAATCTCCATAGGAGAGAGTAATCCTATTCACCTGTTTCTATAAAAGGGTGAAAACACAATGTACAAATATGAATGTAAAAACAATACGTCTCAATATGAGAGAATACCCATTTGAGATACTCCATAGGAATGTTCAAATGGGTTCATAATACAAATTGAGTGAAACACCTGCTTACAAAACCACAGGTGTATCACTCCACTAAAAAGATAAAACAAACATTTTAAAATACAATAAGTTTGTTAAAAAGACAAAACAAACATGTTAAAATATAATATGATAAAAAGACAAAACAGACATGTTAAAGCATACAAAAGGACGTGTTATAAAAACAAAACAACACATTAAAGCATACTAAAAATGTTAAAAATAATCTCAATATGAGAAAAAATCCAAATGAGCCACTTTATAAAAGTGACTCAGATGGCATAGTGACTCAGATGGCATTAAAAAGATCCGCCTGGCGTATAAAACGGAGTAAACAAATAACTCCATCCGCGCTATCACGTAGAAAAATAGTAGGTCACCTTTAAAATCAAGAGCCAGACGGATAGGGCATATTTACGACACTCCACCAAAATGTGGTACACACTAAGGGGAGCATCGCAAAACTCACACACTGGAGGTGAATCCCCTCTCAATAAAAATCCATGAGTCAATGATGTGTGTCCGACGCGGAGCCTTGTCACAATGACCTCCTCTCTTCTAGAGTGCGTAAGACCCCACGCCGAACATAACCCTTCAGGTCTAAAAACATGACACCCAAACTCACCTCAGGAGGGAGATGAACAACCTCCTTGGCTGCCTGGTCCGCTAGTTCATTTCCTGAAAGACCAGCGTGACCAGGAATCCAGAAAAAGGCGAGCCGGGTGCTTAATGAATCAATTTTTTAAATTTGCTCATGTATCATCTGCATGAGGGGGGATTAGAGAGTGGACAATGCCAATAGAGCACTCACGGAATCCGTGCAGATGAGAACAGAACGGTGACACGATAAACAAAACATAAAAGATTTTAAAATGTCGTATAATTCCGCCGCAAAAACACTGGATTCACCAGTTAAGCCAAATTTAAAATTATTCCCCTCTACAACAAAGGCGCATCCCACAGAGTCCCCACACTTCGAACCATCCGTGTAGATGCACTGAAAGCACTGAAAGCCCTGAAAGAGAGTGGAGAGGAGATCGTTAAATGTCCTCTCATATATAACATGTGGGGTGGTCGCTTTGGGAAACTTGGCAAGATCAAAATGGCATTTCAGAAGGCGTATCTTCCAGGGATAAACTTGACCTGGAGATGTAGGGATAGCCGTTGGCAGGACTATCCCACACGTGTCGAAAACCGATAGCATCCGGATCCCAACCAGCCTTGCACTACTCCATTTGGTTTCATACAAGACTCTATTGGGTGGATGGAACACAGGATGGTAATCAACATGCTTTGGCATGCAATGCAGTTTTGACACGTAAAATTACAGAAGATAGGACCGCCGGTAAGAGAGAGGGGGCTCACCGGCGTCAGCACAGATGCTGACGACTGGATTAGTACGAAAAGCACCAGTAGCCAGTCGTATGCCAGCCTGGTGGACACTATCCAGCATCTTTAATGCCGAAGGTCTAGCTGAGCCATAAACAAAACTGACATAATCAAATTTTGATCTCACCAAGGCCCTATAGAGGCGCATTAAAGTTTCCCTATCTGCACCCCAAGAGCGATCACTAACCACTTTGAGCAGATTCAATGCTTTGACACATCTCGCTTTCAGGTCTTTGATGTGGGGGATCCAAGTTAGTTTAAAATCAAATAAAAGTCCCAAGAACCTTACAGTTTCTGAGACAGCTAAAACAACGTTATTCATTAAAATGTTTGGGGCTGGCTGTATGCTGCGCAATCCATGGAAGTGGACGATCGTCATCTTGGCTGCAGAGAAGCGAAAGCCATTACGCGATGCCCACGACCACAGACTGTTGACAGAGAGTTGAATCTGCCGTTCAGCCCTGTGGAGAATTGACGAACTGCAATAAATTGCGTAGTCATCCACAAAAAGGCATGAACGAACAGGTAAGCGCACGCTGTCCACAATGCTATTTATCGCAATAGCGAACAACGTACAGCTCAAAGTACTACCCTGAGGCATCCCGTTTTCTAAAAGATTTATTAATACTACTATTCTAATACAAATGTGATGTTAGACGTGAAGTTACAGTGAAGAACTTAATTAATATAGAGAAGCGAGTGACAAAACGAGGTGTTATGAGGTTTTACCTACGGCCTGGTTGACAGCTGGGTGGTCCCTGCACGGACGTCGACCCTTGTTCCCTGGCTCGAACGATGACTTAGTCCCCGTGGCCTCGTGACCAGTAGCGCGACCCCTTAGCTACGATCTTCCGTAATCAACCAGCCACTAGGGGGTCCGAGCCCTGCTCTTTAAAGCCGCGTTCGTCCTGGTTTCACCCAATGTCTTGTCGACACCTCTCTTTCGTGTGAACGCTTCTAGTTTGCTTGTTTACTGATTCATCACAAAAATACTCATCCCTTTCGTTATGTCACTCACTACTCACAATATCAGATGTTTATACTAACACGCCTTCCAATTGAGGCCGTTGGTGACAATATCTTTCCCGGAAGAGTTGGTAGGCCCTTTCGCGCTCACTCATAGAAATTTTCATATGCTGTTTTTTTAGGTATACAACGTGCACCTTCTGAACCAACTGATTATATCAACGCACGAGAAATTCTACGATAGCGCGTGAAAGGGCCTACCAATTTTGTTGGGAAAGGATTTTCATATATATTCCAGGTTTATTTTACATGCCACAATCGACATGGGACCAACGCCTTTACTTCCCCTACGAAGGAAGTTGTGCTACGTAATTTTATCGCTCAAGAATATTACGTTGAAGTTTGCTGGGTTTGAACCCACAAACATTGGATCCTGAAGCTAGCACTTTACCCCAAGAGACTAAGATTGACGAGCTACCGTAGGAAAAGACGTACCTCACACGAGATTTCTCCCTTCTAAAGCTTTGCACAATGCATTGCACACTACCCCTATTCCAAACCCTTGTTTACTTTCAAAGTAGACTCCAGCCGTTCCAGGCAAGGTAGAGAAGGAAGGGTGATTAAATACTCTGCAAATCTACAGATACATTAGAGAATATTAAAATATAGTATAATTTTGAATATCATAGCGTATTATATTTACTATGTATGAATTTAAGTGGCGGATAAAACAATTTATTACATTACTCCCCAATGATTGATTCCCATAAATGGTTAAATTTGTTCACCAAATATATGCAATGTTTGGCAGCACATAACTGTGTGAACATTCTTTTTCTCTCACTAAACCAACACCAGAGATATCACAGCTTAAGACACATTCTTTTTCATCAACTATGAAAATGACTACAACACAAGATTCAAAACCTACCTCTCACACACTTGCTGCACATAAAAGGTCTAATATTGCTGGTTAAAAATAGAGGTTAAATATTGCTGGTTAAAAATAGAGGTTAAATATTGCTGGTTAAAAATAGAGGTTAAATATTGCTGGGTAAAAATAGAGGTTAAATATTGCTGGGTAAAAATAGAGGTTAAATATTGCTGGTTATAAATAGAGGTTAAATATTGCTGGGTAAAAATAAAGGTTAAATATTGCTGGGTAAAAATAGAGGTTAAATCATAAAATATGTAATGTTTATATAATTTAAATTTTCTCTTTGTAATAGTAAGTATTTTAAAATTAACATATTTTAACGTTGGATGGTGACTATTGGGGTTTTTTTTAAATTGCGGCCGCTCAGTAGCCTAATGTACAATTCAATTTGTCCTTGATGATCGAACAACACGTTTGGCTTGGGCCGTTCAACCATAGAAATGGGTTGAGACTTTAATTATTCAAATGATAGGCTATTCGTGATTTTTATATTAAATGTTTTAAAATGTTCCCAAAAGTTTTTTTGTAATGCTCTAGACTAGAGTTGGATTGAATCCACTATTTTACGAATCAAAATCTCTAATCAGAATCCAAATCTTGGGGGGGAAAAATGATTAACTTATATTAAGAGTAAATATAAATAAAATAGAATTGTAGAAACTATAAGTAATTAAACGTTAACATTCCCCATGCATTATAACATTCATACATTCAGCTAAGTGTTAAATTACTGGTCTGAGGCCTGGTTATTGAGCTAATTTTATAATTATAAATGGGTATAAGCCACCCATAAGCAGTAGTAGAGCTCTAAAACAAATTTTACTTGAAAAATTGAAAACAATTTTTTTTTATTTGAGTCTCAAAACAGAAATTGTCTCGAGTTCTCAAATTTCGAATAGCCTTAAGAATTCGAGGGTTCGAGGGCCTATGCCTACTCTATACATGATATTGAAATGAGAGTGCGATGAAACTCGTTATCACAGCCCGTATCGGATTGAGGTTGTGTCAGCAGAAGGGTGAGATTCATCGTTAGGACGAGACGAAGCTGTGTGTG
Source organism: Timema bartmani (assembly GCA_902151455.1). NCBI lineage: Eukaryota > Metazoa > Arthropoda > Insecta > Phasmatodea > Timematidae > Timema > Timema bartmani. The sequence continues at coordinate 20,612 of CABFWB010001669.1, forward strand.
ACCACACCATCGACTGTTTAGTATTTCCAATAACTCACCCTCCCGACCCGATGTAATCCCTCCCCCTCAATTCCATCAACAGGGCGAATGCTCGTTTTGGATTAATTACAGATCCACGTACTACAGTACAGAGATGTATCAAAATGGATTTGAGATATAAGGTGAGGATAAAGAAGGTGGTTTTAAATATTCAAACAGAGTTTTAGTTTAGATTGATTTATTTTTTTAAACATGTAGACGTTATAAAAAAAATCAAAAGTGATAGAACAAAATTAAAATACAAATTTTGTGGTTTTAACTATTAAATCATTTTTCAGATACACTCTAAAATATGTTTATTTCAAAATATATGTACTCTTAGTTTAGTTTATTTTAGTTTAGTTTAGCAAGGTTATCTTGAATTGTTCCACTATGTTGGCGTTTATAATATAGGGCCATAGAATATTTCATAAAGGTAAGACTGCCGCCATTCAGGGTGAACAAACGGATGTAATATAATTATAGTAATGTTTGTTATAATTATAATATAGGGTATACCCCTGTACATAGGGATATTCGTACAGGGATATGTTAGAATCTTGGTATTGGTATATAACTCCCTTAACCCAACCTCAAAAACCCACACATCCTCTTTTCCCCTAGCCCTCACACCACACACATATATATAGTTATCGACATATTACGTCAACTTTCTAGTGGACTTTCCCTAAAAAATGGCCCCTCTACGCGCTTTTAACTAGATGCTGTAAATAGGTAATCACAATGAGCTTGGATCTTAGACTGTTAAGTGTAAGAGCGACATTAGTGATAAAAGTTGAGTGCTGAAATAATAAAATGAGGACTTGGTAGAGATTTGAGAAAGATATATAAAACAGTAATAATACAGTGACGAAGCAGTATATTGTTAATTATCTGTTGGCCTAATTTAGAAACGCAGGTGCCTAATATGGCTAGTAGGTTCACTTGGTATGGGTAAGTCAACATAATCTGGTATCTTGGGACTTGTGGTTGTATTGTAAGGGGCTAAAAGGGGACTTTGTTAGAAAAGGGTACCTTACCTTGGTAACGCTAGAAATATATTTGGTAACACACCCTCAACAATACACATGACAACGTCAATACTCTTACCTACCAATGAACATATTAACAAAAACTCTTAACAATACAAGCGTACTACACAATACAAATAAATAAAGTACTAATACCGTCATTTTATAATAGTTAAAATTGATTTAAGAAATGAAAAAGGAAAAATAAACTACTAAGTGTTAATTTAAACATCACACAACCCTTTCTGAAGATATTCGGGTAAGTGCATCACTAAGATCACAAATGAGAACGATATAATTAATATAAATATTTATTAATTGACGTTTAAATTATATACAAGAGAGCTAAATTTAGAGTTACAATTTATCATTTTTAGGCCATAGGGGTTCAAAGATAAGTTGCTTTAGTTGTGTAAAATAATTTACAATATTTATTAGGTAGGATATATCCTTAGATATCTTTAAATAAATAAATATTGTCTTGAGCAGAAAAAATACATGCCTCCTATATAAGCACTTTAGTAGACGACATTCCTGAGAGATTATAATAGTTTCTAAAGGTGGATGATTGAAATAAATTTACATAAAAATATAAATTGGTTGGGTCTCACCTGGAAAACGGAAAAATGGCCACGATTATTTATCAACAAATATTTGTTGAACATAGTTTATCCTTTAAAGTTGAAATAATTAATCTGACTCAGTAAAAATTTACACTCTAGCTGTGCGACAGACATCTAACTCATTTTGGAAGTATTTAATTTTTATGGTGACGTCAATAAAAACGGTTTCCTTCAATATTTTGCTAAGGACGCACACAGATTTCGTTCTGAAAATTTTAGACGCCAAGAAGAAGACTATTTTTATGTTCTACAGCCCTTTATTCTAGAACATGGAGAATGGTCAACAAAGTTTTGCCTTAAATGAAAATAACTTTAAACGAACTAAATATTATGAAAAAATCAGAAATCCTTATTAATAAAAATCTAATGGCGTCTGAATAAATGTATGTAGAATATTTATCCAGAGAATTTTTAGTACTTTCCAATGAGAGAGAAAAATTAAATTTGGTGTAATTGTAGAGGAACCAAACAAGAGGTGCGCAAATTTTTCAAACTTGAAAACTGATCAAAAAGTTATTTAAAAAATCAAAATGTGATGTATCCAATTATTTTAATTCAAAGAGATGCATTTTAAAAGCAAGGAGAACCTAGAATAATAATTCCAATCTCAAATCCAAAGAGAAATTGAAGATTATAAAAATTATATTGAGTGACCTGTGTTCATGGTTTGGTTGATTTGTAATCATATTAGTTGGCAAAAAGTGTATCTTTAGTCAATGAACACCCAACCGAGATTCAAACCTGTAGCTACCCGTCATCGGCAGTCTAGTCTACTGCGAGAGTAGCACCTTAGACTATATGAGGCCACCTAAAGGAGTACTGCTACTCTAATTAAAATATAGCTAACCCTGAAGGCTAACAAATGACATAACCTTATAAAATAAATAAAACTAATGTTTGATTGTTGGTTTGTGTGTATATGACGTGTTTATGCTAGCACTCCAACACCTAACAAGAAATATTTCTTTTTTTTCTTTAAGCACCGCGTTCTACTACCTGTTCGGGTTGTACGTCTATATACTAATTACGGTAATGTGTTAGGGATTAGTATGGTTGAATTTTAGAGGAAGTGTTCCCACATTTGTGTGGGGGGAGAGAGAGATAAAGGTAGAGATAGGGGGAGAAAGAGAGAGGTAGAGATAGGGGAGAGAGAGAGAGGGAGAGATAGGAGAAGAGAGAGGAAGAGAGGGGGAGGGAGAGAGAGATGGGGAAAGAGATAGAAAGAGAGAGGGGAGAGAGAGTGGAAATCCATTTAGGAAAAATCATCCTTAATAAACCCGAACGGGATTTGAATCCCGATCTGTCAGTCATCGGCAGTCCAGTCTATTACGAGAGTGGAGCCTTAGAATATGCAGTCACAGAAGCGAATAAATTCAAATATAAATCCAAATATAAATTACAGGAAATGTACATGATCACCTAATTTAAAAGTTTATTTAAAGGAAATATTTTGATTTTTTTAAATTAGTTAATTCTCACTTTAGCCACTCTTACTTATTATAATTAAGTTACAGAAATATTATTTTATAATAAGCTAGCCCAATCTAACAAAACCTAACCTTTCATGCATCTACAAATTGAAGGTTTGGTTTTGTTGGGTTGGGTAGTATTGACATCATCCAGTCATAGACAGGCTTAAAAACTAGTAATAAATAAAAATATTAGTGATAAAAATCATGTTTAAATTCTCTATTTGCATTACTGTCAAATTCAAACATCAAGAACTTAGAAGAATACAATCTCCAATGAGCCTTTGCGCAGATTTCCTTCGTGTGGGATCATCTCTGCCCAAATATCTCGCAGGGTTGATTAGTTCCTAAGATGGACACTCAAGTCACGTTAGTTATCTGCCTTGAGTAGTGATGGCCAACCATCAAATCAACAGATGACTTCAAAGGATGAATATGTTTAATAAAGAGGTAAGTGTTGTCAAATACTTCAAAATCATTTTTACTCTTATTTTCCTTCCAACAATGCTCGATGTTCATTCCGTATTATTGTTAACGAAAATAAAGTGTGTCTGAGTACCATGGATGAACGACGAAACATTTTTATTGTAATAATTTTTTACAGATTAGAAAAACCAAAAGGAAAAGAAAACCAGTTTGGTTAATATAATTATAGTGTTCAAACAAACCACTAGTTAAACAGAGTGTAAATAGAAATAAAATCTCGAGAACAATGTTAGTAAAAAAATTAATGTAATAATGTTAGTAAAAAAAATTTCATTTAATAATGTTAGTAAAAAAAAATTCATTTAATAATTTTACTAAATGACGTTGAAATACATTAATTTGTGTAAATGTGTTTCACTTCATCAATTAATATGTAGAATTAAATAACCAAAGCTATTATTAAATGCTATTAGTGGGAATTACACCATCTAGATATCATATTCTGAAAATTGAAAAATGACACCTGGACACGGGAATCGAGCCAAAGGTCCCGGATTCGATTCCCATGTCCGAGGCAGTTTTCTTACTTTTTCCAAAGATAGTATTTTTTTAAATGTAATAATTATTGACTATATTACCATATACATTAAGTAAATATAATTAAATTATCTAAATAAGATCAAAACCCCGTGTTCATTGTTTTTAGCAAACTAGCGACCAAGCAAACTACGGAGAGGTAGCACACCCCTAAACTTCTACAAAATTAAAATCTACAAGAGGAGTAACTAGGGAATAAATCTTGTCCCGTGATAAAAAGTCACTATTCTTTACCATTCTCTGGAGTTTCGTTCTCGTGAAAGATTTATTATGTTTTGCACAACCTCCACAACTTTGTCTTTGTCGTTTTTACCCAAAGATTAATTAAACAAATGGAAAATGATCCATCTTTTAAGGATAGTTTCGCATTTGTTAAGGGAGGGTTGAGTCGGATTTTGTATCCGGCGCTCGAAATTCCAAAAGATACATTAATTTTGAAGAATTGTAAAAATTAATATAGGATAGACCACTATTCCCGGATTTCTCGGGCAGTCCCGTTTCAGTAAATGTCTCTGACAATGTCAGGTGGTTATAAAAACATCCAGTTTTCAAAATGCAATTTTTTCTTATTTCAAATTTGTCGTTCTGAGTCTGAACCAAATTCATTCTGTCAATAAAAATAACTAAAAATGTGTATTGTGTTTTATTATTTATCGGATTTTGCGTTCCTAAATGTATTTAAATTATCTTAATTGTATTTTAAACTTTCTTGTCAAAAATATAAATCCATACTGTGATTATTTATTTATGATTATGAATTAAACTAACAAAAGTAAAAAATGTTACAATTTCACGTATGTTGTGCAATGAAAAAATATATATATAAATTTTTTTTTAATTTAATTATTATTAATTTTTGATTGTTTATGTTTATTATTAAATTTTTGAATATACGAATGAATTAAATTCATATATATAATATATATTTTAATATTGTGTTGGGCGCCAACTACCAACCCCTTTTATTTTGTGAGATAGGTAGATTTTTAATTATTGAATAAATTTATCCCCATAAACTGCTCAGCGGTAATACGAAAACCCTTTCTCTCAAGACCCCTGGACTTTACCTAAAGTTTGGACTTAAGTTGGACACTTACAACCGAAGACTTCCTGACGCAGATTATTATTCTTGCTCTGACCAATCCAATCTACTGAGCATCGCTATACATGGGGTGCAAGTTCAAAAGAAAATAAAATGTACATTGATGTAAATAAAAATAAAACAATTAAATTTAAAGAGTGATTTTAATTATTGTAGTGAATGATATCCTTAAATAAACCCTACCTATTAAGGCATGCCTCGTATGTTATAATATTAATAAAAAGTATTGTTAAGCAATAATTGAAATTGTTAAACTCTCACTTGAATTGTGAGTATAAGAGAATATACATATTTCTTTAAGCAAATAACAGGATTTTAACAACAACAAAATTGATTCTTTATAACATGTAACAATAAGGCTATGATTCTTTAATAAACAAAAAAAAAATATTGTTCTGAGGTGGACAAAAAGTATTAATTCTGGTTTGAAAACTGAAATTATTTGTCCTTCTTTGGTAATTTTAAGGATTATGCTTAATTATTTACATCCATAACAGGATGATTACAGATGGATTTGATCTCACCCGAAAATGTCCTTGCTCTGGTAAATGTTGACCCAAAGCTCCGTCAATATTTAACTCTCCGGCCTTAAATTTCCACAAAAAATTTTCCTTGAAAACTTCCACTCAACCTTCTTCACAAGTTAATACTTCCTTTTCTTCAAGTTTTGGATGATAAAATTTATCATGAACCAATAAAAAATATAATTGAAGGATCCCCAGATCGGGTCCTTCCTTCCACTTTCGAAGCCAATTTAAGAGTCACAACAAAAAAAAAAGACAAAACACAAACACGTTCTTTTTGTTTTAAAATAAACAATCACCGGCCTAAGAGAAAATATTCACCGGGATTTATAACAAAGAATAAAACAAACAATCTTAACTATTCAAATATTGGGAGTATTACTATAAAGATAATTATAATTTTTACATATGAACATAAGTTATCTTCAAAATTAATTTAAACTTGGCACAAAAAATCTAGAATAATAATCTCTTCCGCTAAGGGCAATTATTTCTCCAAGAGACAGCCATATGCTATAAGCGTCCAAGAACATAAAAATAAACTGATATAATAGTTCCGAAATAAACCAATCTCTGGAGCAGATAGCGTTAAAATCGCCTACCAACAAAATTAATAAACATGGGGGGTTGCCAGTTTATGAATCAAAATAAAGAAAGATGATTTAATATAGTGAAATAAAGGTAAGTAGATTATATGTATGACATATATTTTAATTGTAAATGAATAACTAATGAATATTCAAAACTTTAAGAGTTTTGAATGAAATTTAAAACAAATAAACAGTAAAATTGTCAACGATATTATATATTTGAATAATTTAGTCAACTGATTATTAGATTTCTATTATAAGTAACTCTTTTAACCAAAAATAACATCACAGTTGAATTTTGGCTTTGTGTCCTGGATTGGCACGAGTGAGAAATGGTTGGCTTAACTTAATGGCAACTATTTACTACACAACAGTTCAACAGAAATTATTGCCTGCACTATTAAATACAACTTTGTAATTTGATTATTTTTTTACCTGTTGATTGATAAGCTTCATAACGCGCATTCGTTACACTAATAAAATAGCTTGAAAACAAATTTCAAGGTCATCCAGTTTTCAAAAATATAAAATTAGAGGCTCACTCCTAATAGATTCTAAATAGATTCTAAAGGCATCTAGTTTACAAAAAAGAACAACGCTGGAAGGAGCCTACAGAAAAATACCATCTAGGGACAAAAAAAGCACATGAGAATTTATATGAGCGAGAGCGAAAGGGCCTACCAATTTTTCCGGGAAGATATTTTCATATATCTTCTAGGGTTCTGTTACATGCTTCGACCCCGGTTGGGTTTGAGCCTATGAGCATCGGGTCCTGAGGCGAGCACTTTATGTCAATTAAATGTTTGAGAGCTGATTGACAAGAATATTTATTCACTACAATATCTTAGTAATATTTTATTTATTAATTATAATCAACCTAAAATGTATCATAATGTGATACGCATTGTATTTAATAAAAGAATAAAGAATGTATTGCCTTGTGGTGGAAGTAGATCATCTTTCGAGTCCCCCTCCTCCATTTATCTCTCGGCAAATATTAATAGAACTAATTATTTCAAGATTGCAATACTCCTTTTATATTTATTCAAAATATATGCATTGAAATTGTCCTCAGAGTGGTTATTTCCAAACAGCACGGCACAGCAAACATGGTACTTCCCATTAAAACCATGCGTATCGCAAACACAACCAATCGTACTTTTGATTGATTTGGTGAGAGAATAACAGTTGTTTGGTGGCTGTTGTTTTTTTGTTTTTTTTGTGCCCCGCGACTTGCTACGCGTTAAACCCACTTCGGTGGCTCATCGGTTTCTAAGGCAGGAATATGAAACTTGCAGTCCAACCCATGGTTCTGTGCGGCCCATGGACATTCACAATGAACCAACATATAATACGGCCAAATTTTAATTTTTATCATAGCTGAAGACACAACATTTGGGAATGTCAAACTTTGTAACATTTAATTTCATTAAATTCAAAGAAGGTCATTTTTTAAAGGATAGTTGAGATAAACCGCAAAGTTCTTGGGGGCAAAAAAAGTCAGTTATACAATTTTATATTTTAATAATTTTCTTTTTATAGTGAAAAAGTGCTAAGTTGCAGTTATTGGCCCTCTCCCTTTTAAAAATAAAATAAATGTGGCCCTCTCATTATTTTTAATTCTCCGTGTGACCCTTAAGAGCAGACTAGTTTGACACGTCCGGTCCAAGGTATCAATCTCGCAATAGAATGGACGGTCGTTTACGGGGAGATCAGGGTTTGAATCTTAGTCGGGAATACTAAGGGTTCTTTATCCTATATAGTGTTCTACTTTCCGTCCACTAAAATTTCGATAAAAACACTTCCTCAAAATTGAACCTCCCGCACACCTAATACATTAGCGTAATTAGTACATAGGCGTATATTCCGAACGGGTAGTAAGACGCGGTGAACAACAAACTACAATTCCCGCTATACACATGCTTACACTACTGGGTTGTATATTATGAAGATAAAATTTCTTTGGAATGTGCTTGCATTTGCGTGTTGTGAATTAGAAACCGTTTAGAAAACAACAGCACAGTGCAGACTGCTTGTATTAGAAAACTGACTCTGCTATCAGCGGTAAAACCAGACCAGACGAGACAAGATCAGTCTACACAAATATGCCTTGGTTAAAAATAATATATTTTGATTAAGTTTATCAAGATATTTGTATATATTAACAAGATGTGATTCGATTTTATAGGGATTTATCTTAGTAAAGAGATTAAATTTAAAAATTTCGAGGAATTTGGTCAAATACTTTCATGTAAATGATAACTGAGTTTAAGAATGTGCAAGCTGGTGGCAGCAATCAACCTTGGTGATAAGGTCATTTATACCAATACAAATATTAAATATCTATATTTAAGAAAAACATTAGTAAAAAAAGCTCCATGATATCAGCCCGCAATCTAGCTATAACGACTGAGCGGCCACCATTTGTTGGTGAAGATATTGCCAACTTCAGCAGTTAAAGGGTGTCATATGATCAGCACAACGAGCCCTTCGGCCGTTAACCTTAGTTTTATATACCGAAGCCGCTACTTTTTAACTCAAGTAGTTCCTCAAATTGTACTCATGCGGCCGAGTTTGATCTTATTCGAGACCCAATGCTTCACGGAAAATCTGAAATTTCCAGGGATTAAACCCAGGACCTTTAGATATGCTGCCAGAAACTCTGACCTCTAGACCACAAAGGCGGGCTATACGTTAATAGATTTAGAAAAACAAAATATTTATAAGAGGCTTGTACAGTAAAAAATATATATACTATTGAAGGTATACAAATGCTAGGATAGGGCTAAGTTGCTAAAGGAGGGAGGTTAGAAGTATCAGAGGCTCAGAGGGACAAGAAGGTCAACATCCTTCCTCTATCGATATCAGATAACTATCCAAAATACTACTAACGTCGATTAATACGATTCAAGACTACAAATGTATGTTGTTGTTGAGTGTAAACCTGCGTCCTGTTACACTTCTCTCTCTTTCTCTTTGAATCGTGCCGCCCAATAAAGGAAATAAGGTTACAATTAGGTCCAAATCAGTGGAAGCCTAAGGGCACCTTTTATTGGAGTATTTAAAACTTTATAAATATACAACTTATCACAGAATTTACTAAGTACACCCTATTTTTTGTTGGAAGAATAGTTTATAAAAATCAAACATAAATATCTGCGACCAACATTAATAACATTTTAATTAATTATTTGTGTTATCTTATAGGTATTGACAGCTATCAAAGGTGACAGCTTCAAATCACATTACTTGGATGTATGAATATATTTTATTTGTTTTAGAGACTTTAGAAACTAACTTCTACGGTTCTTCCTACCAACATCATAATTTAGCTAAACCTAAGCCTTATAAAAAGAGATCCATCCCTAGCGCTTGGATATCTAAGTTCTACTAATTGAAGAGAGGCTTAGGGTTGATCCCTCTAACCATTAATGCCCTTTCGCCCTTCACCTACATCCACACTTTGTCATGTCAATAAGAAAGAGGGGAAATAAAACTACGAAACTTCTTATTCCAAGGTAAAGAGGAAAGTTAGCTGCTCGTTCTCAAATATCTTAACATTTTCTGTTGTGAGCCTATTAAAAAAATGCTGTAATTGTTTGAGGAAGCCATTAGGTTTATAAGTTGTTTTTTTTAAACCCCGCAATTATAAATAATCAAGCCTCTTTGATTACAGTGGGCAGGACATTCAGAGAGAATGGGAGAATGTAGAATCGTGCTCAGAGTATTAACTGGCAAACCAAATGGAAAGACCTATACGCAAATAGGAGGATAGCATTAGAATGGACCTGAAATAGATAGGGTTTAATGAGGTGGAATGGATAGAACTAGCTCAAGATAGGGATAGGTGGGTACTTTTGTAAGTTCGGCAATGAACTTTCGAGCTCCTAGTGTCAGAGTAATGAAATAAGAAGACAAGGTAAATTCTGAAAGTTAAATCACAACAAATCAGAACATTTCGGCATTACTTGATTTTCCCAGTTCAAACTATCTCCCGTCATCAACCTTAAAACCCTTACTTAGTTACTCTATGTTGACTTTGGCAGTGTCAACATATATTAGCATGTTAACAATCCCTACAATTAATATGGTACAGAGGCAATGTTGATATCTCTCATTTATTAAATTCTGTATGACTGCAGGTGCTAATTCTCAAGACAAAAGTCGTCTCCTTGAGGTGGGATGGAAGGGGACGAGATAAAGGCCCGTATTTTTTGCAGTTTTTATGGAAAAACATATTTGTGTCTAAAATAAATAAAATATTGCTCCAGTACAAACATAGAGTTAAGTTTTGTTCAAAGGGTGATATCAACAGTTGTTGAATATCCACCATGGTCATGGCGGCTTTAGATAAGAAACATTTTAAATGTAAGAAAAAAGTTGTCATTAAATTCGAGGACATCCTTGAAGATATTCAAGAAATGTTGAGGTCACCGTGTGAATAAACTTAAGTTCTATGTTTGTACTGGAGCATTTTTTTTTTTTGCCAAAAAATGTTTGGTATAAAAACTACAAGAACACTGGCGTTTTCTCGCGTCCCCTTAAGGCTGAGAATGTTCTGTACTCTCCGCTTACATTTGACTTGGACGGGTTACACTATGAGGTAGCAGCTATGGAGCATAGTGTTATCAGTAAAGGTAGGGTTGCTAAGTTTCAGGGTAATCCAAGTTGTACGTCCTATCGTTACTGTCGTTATGTTTTTCTTAGCGCTGCGTCTTATTACCCGTTTGAGTTAAACGCTTATGGTTTTAAGAATTAGGGAGGTTATATTTAGAGGAAATGTATCCGCATTTGCGTGGAGAAAGAATGGAATACACTTTTGGGGAAACAACCCCCAGTACACCCCACCGAGATTCAAACCTTGATCTTTCCGTTATCGGCAGTTTAGTCTACTGCGAGAGTAGCGCGTTAGACCATGCAACCATCGAAGTGGGTGTCAAGTTGGGTGCACAAAAAAAAGAGTGTTTTTTTATCACTGCCTGGTATATTTTACATCATAAATCGTGAATAATATAATGGAGTTTTGTTGCAAATGCATGAATAATTTCACTGTACAATCACCCTGTACAATCACCCTATAATCTCACTAATCTCACTAATCTCACTAATCTCACTAATCTCACTAATCTCACTAATCTCACTAATCTCACTAATCTCACTAATCTCACTAATCTCACTAATCTCACTA